>JAPDKQ010000164.1:0-34405 GCA_027569665.1 Aspergillus bridgeri | reverse complement strand
TCGCTTGGATATTGACAATCATGTCCCGGCCATTGTGTCTCAGTACGATCTTAGTCTTGCTCTCCAGAAGGCGAATGTGCCGCGCAGGTCGTTGCTGACTAATGATCCACAACACTTTCCCCTTTTGTCATTCACAGTTGGGCAGCTCCGAGCCCTGCACGGACGTCACCGAGTGCAGGCGGGCGCTGAGATGCTGCCTCCAGCGGACCGCTGGTGGACGGTAGACCTCTACTCAGACGGTACGACAGCTCTTACAAACTTCCCCTTACATCGTTCAGACTAACGATCCGAGCAGACCTCGGTGAGGGTCTGAAAACCTCTCTATTAGAGGAGTATGCCAACCAAAAGAAACCAACGGACGGAGAAATATACCGTAAGATTCGGCAATATGAATTGGAGGGCAACGAGGCCTTTCGACAGCGTTGGTTCGTCCGACTGTCGCCGAGCAGCCAAGATCGCCTGGACCAACTAGATAATAGAAGAAACCGTCGTCTCCGGCGAGCCTTCGATCGGTTATTAGCGATCCCAGGACTTTGGCCCCATGGGATGAGAGTCAGTATGCTTCACCGTCTAATTGCCACCGGTTGCGTGGAAGTAAGCCGTGGAACCCACCCGCTTATTCCAGTGACCGTGCTGATCACCGCTTTTTAGGAGATCCTCACGTATCTTGACCATATCGGAGATTTCTGGTCTTCTCTGGTTGCCTCAGATCCTTCGGCCCTGAAGAAGATCGACGGGGACACAGTTGACGCCCTCCAGCTGATGGCACCGGGAAAATGCAGAGCCGATGCGAAGAAAACCCGTGGGCTGGTCCTTGGTGGTCAAGTGTTCGCTGGGTTTAATGACGAGGAGCGACGACTTATATGGGATCGCATGCAAGAATTTGACGGGCTGATCCCATCTCTATATACATTTTTTGAAGACTTCAAATATTTAGAAAGTTGCTCGCGGTGCGTGAAGCGACTGATTGGCCCATCAAGCAACTCTGTATGGCAATCCATGAGCTCGATATTCATTCCCTCGGAAGGTGGTGAGAGCGTCATCCAAACCTCAGAGTCGACCTTCCGGTCCGAGCGTGGGTCCGATGCGGAGCGCCTTGATAAAGCATATTTGCAGGTGTGGATGTATGCCATGAGGCATTATCATTTGATGCCGCCAGACCCGAAGAATGACGACGACTTACTAGCCAAGCCGGCACGTGGCAGGGCCGACGACAGGGCGATCTACGAGATGGCCGAACTTGCCCGTCGGCTCGGGTTTGATTCGCCAGAAATCAGAGCTTTAACTTGCGGCTCTCCTGACCATCAAATCGCCCGGGCAGCCTTACTCCAGGCTCGAAAACCTGGTCGTTTCCGGTACGACCCGCAGCAGTTCGATGCTTTGGTTCAGCGCGTTGTCGAGTGTTTCGCCGCCGCAGTTCCCGAGGAGCCCGGGGAGACCTGCGAGCTTCTTGCAGACAGCTCGGTAAGTGCCCGGGCTCGCTGCGGTATGCCTCGGATGCGTACGCATAAACAGGATAGCCCTTGGCTCTTCTTAGACCGTCTACATGCGGATGTCGAGGCTGCCGACACAATTACAACGTTCTTGGTCCGACGCTGTGTCTATTTCGCTTTCTTTGGGAAACCTACACGGTCCGGGTCTGCTGGTAGGCACACAGGGCATTCCCCTGCAGACAACCCCCCTGGGTCGCCATTGTTCGTTGGGGAAACTTGGCATTCGGATGGCCAAGGATCAGGTGCACCGCTGGACCCTCATCCACACGAAAGAGGGGAGGTACTAGGCAGCTCAACGGGGACCGGGGGCAACGGGGAAAGACGTGCTCTTCAGCAGCAACGACGAAAGAGAAAGATCCAAGCACGGAGACGTCAGCTACAGCAACCATCAGTGGAGCAAGAGCCAATGGAGCTAGAACGGATCAGCACTGAGGATTCAGACGAGGACATGCCTGACCAGGGGCTTTTGACATGGGAACGTTCAGAAGGTTCAGCAGCTGCCCCTCAGGCCGAACCCATACCGCCTGGCTCGACGCTAGTCCATCGAGAATCGCGGGAGCCCAGCATCGCTGTCTCGGTTTCTGAGGATGGAGAACATACGACTCCACCTCCTGGACGGCGAAACTCAAGCATAGGGCACCAGCCAGTTCTAGAGGACGTAGATGGCTCTAGTCAGCATACTAGGATATCCCTTGAAGCAGTACCGCGCATGGGCGACTCAAACCAATCTACACCGGCTGTAGATCTTGGGCAAGAGAGCTCAGATGACATGACGCGGTCGACCTTGGACACATATCTTGACCAATTACAGAGAGCCCAGGAAGAGCAGGAACAACTAGATAAGAGACTAGAGCGAGAGCGTCTCGAGGAGGAACTCAATCTTTCGCATGAGGAACAGCCCGGTTTGGAGCTGGTAACTAGTCCACAAGGGCTGCGGACAACGCCAATGAGAACCCATGATGAAACGACCGGGGCACACGAAGTGGACCCCAATTACGCACAGTCTTCTAAGACAACAGGGAACGAAGTTATGGTTCCTCTCCGCCAGGAAGAGTCAGACCCCGGAGAGAGTCCCCGTGCGGCAGCGTCACCTCCTCGGCCGGGTGACAGCATCATCCGTAGTCACAGTGTACCCGCTGATAATATCCCACAGGGAGGGGAGAACCCATCGCCATCTAGATACGTGGATATCACCTTCTGGAGCTATGAGCGGGAGGATTGGAGGCTATCAGACCGCCTCCAGGTGGATCCATCGGATCCATCGCCGGTAGAACGTGTTGCGGCGAAGTACTCGAGAAAGGGTTATTCGTTATACGACAAGAATATGCAGAGCCTCAGTCCAGCACAGTGTTATCGCGCGGCCACTATTGACGGGAACAATGCGATATTTATCATCTCCGAGCACGAGGAGGAGAAGCTTGCCGCTGACGGCCGATTTGTCAACGATAAGAGGATTCTGTCTTTGGTTTCGCAGGCGCTTGACCGGCTGGAGCCAGCAACTCCAGCCAAACGCCTGCGATACAATTATGTTTCGTCGGAGGAGCCATGAGCAGTCTGTCATGTTTGATCTGTAGACGTGTGGCTCGACTCAAGGCTTGTTCATAAATATTGCTTAAATGGCTATGAGTAGGGCTTCTTAAGGCAAGGAAAGAAATAGGAAGCATGATTTGTGTCGTGATATGGGACATGAATGCGTTTTCATGTGGACTGCCTTGTGTGTTCTATCTCATGAGTGAGTTCCTATATGCTAGTCCATGTGTATCTATTGAACTTAGGATCATAAGATTAAGAAGGCCATTTTGAGAGAATATCCTTCTTGTGAGGATCCTCTTGTGAGGAAATACGCTGTGAGAGCCTAGACTTGGAATAGACGGCCAACCAAGAGGGATAAGGTCATGTGTTTGGCCCCCCGAGACCACCCTGGTATCAAAACCACGCAATCAAGATCTTAGCGCTCGCATTCCCTCACACAGAGTCCGCTAGATTAGCTGGCAAAAAAACGGTTGGCTGCGGTGCGTTGCGTACCCACATTCCGCAGACGCTTACTCTAATTGTACTAGTCTGGGTCCCCTCGACGTTACATAGTACATTATCACTCCGGTCCTTGCAATTTTCCTCTTGCCTTTGGGCAAACAAGGACAGCTTGGGATACCGCGAGACTGTAGGCAATGAGACCATTGCCTTCCCTGTTGTTATTCGCCATAATGGCGAAATGAATGGCTTGGTAATACATTATATCTAATAATTTAGAGGTACTGGTTTCGATTCCTAGTAGGTGCCTCAGATGGTCCAATATCGACTCGCCCAGTTTCTAATCCTATGGAGGACCTCCAGATATTTTTAAGCGTCATGTGAATAGACAATGGACAGGAGATGTTCATGTGGACTAGCGCATGTGGAAACAAAAGAAAAGTCACTACGTAACATTTTTTGACAAGTTCCACTGTCCGGGAAGAGGAGTCATGTTAAGTAACATAATTATTCAAAAACTCTGAAAATGTGAATGCGAATCGGCCAGTGGAGTCTCTGCAGTGACTAAGGATCACTTTTCATTTGCCAGATTCTAATAGTAACCGGTGAAATATTGTTCCGCTCCGACCAAAGGGCATCGTGAGGTCACATCAGCGTTTTGTGGGTTATGTTATCCAAATCAGACTATATTATAAATTCACTAGTCGGCTAGCTGACTGCGGCGGAGCGCAAGATAATACAGAGCACACTTCACTGGGTACAGAACAAGGAAAATACCACCCAGGATAATAATCAGATCACTGTTCCGCTTCCGACATGTTGCTTTCTCAATTTCTTGATAGTAATAGCAGATAAGATAGTATGCCAGTGGAAGAGTCGCGGCACAGATGCCGGATCTAGTCTTAATATTATTATTTTTATTTCATTTTTCTTAGCAATTTAAAGAGCCATAATAGGACTTACATAAAAAAAATTCGGTCGGAAAGTTCAAATAGATACCAAAGAAAAGGTGTTCGGTAAGAGTTTTGTGGAACTGCGGCCAAAGATGAGGGGGTTTTTTCCAATTTGGTTGCATTCATGCTATATCGTAGATACAACGGGGTTCGGAGAAGAAAAATGTCGCAGTTATTATGGAGAGTTTAGGGTCCAGGGGAGGACAGGATATTTAAAATGGTCTTGTTTTTGTGCTCTGAGGGCTTGCCAAGAACAAGTGGGCCAGGTATCTAAGACAGCTTGACATCACTATCCATGGATACCTGCGGGTTATTGGTGTCTTATATCATGTCTGTGTCCTAAGATCGTCCCAAGGCCGGCTACGCCAAGAACCGATCGTATAAAAGCCAATAGTGTATGGGGCCAGATATGACGGAGTATGTGGGGTTATCTGAACAATACATCGCCGTCCTTATTGTAATAAAAAATATGAAGCCGAGGTATCTATGTTGTAATACTCTCGTAGGGAATAGGGTAAAAATAATGTAGTAGTGGGTTACATATAGACGATGTACAAGTAGTATATTTCTAACAAAGAGGCTTAAAGTATTACTTATCTTATTAAATATGTGTTCTGATGAAAGTTCTCTAGCTGAGATATATAGCTTTAGGGCCGTGGGTGACTCGGGAAGAGCCTTGGATACAGGTGGACTTGGCAATAATACATTTATATAAACACATACACATGCTACCAAAATGCTTTTGCGTTAGCTTCAACTCATGAGACCCTAGTAGAGTAGTAGCTACAGGGTAACATTGTAACTCTGTCCCACAGGGCAGTTGAGCAGGTATAAAGCCCACAACTAAACCTGTCTACCTCAAGGAAGCTGCCCACTACTTTTTTTTTTCTTGTCATTCCCCTGTTAATACTTACATTTATTTAAAATGAGAGTCTTATCTTTTCTTCTTCCCCTGTTTTCAATGAGCCACTTGGGCGTGGCTGCTCCTCTTGTGGATGATAGCTCCTTAAATACCCCATCTCAAGATGTGATCCTTAATGGGCTACATTCCCTAGCTCTTCGAAGCCCAAATAAAGCCCACGATGTGATGGCTCACTTGGAAAGCCGGGCTCCTACTTGCACTCCATTGAGTGGCCAACTTATCAGAGTTATCAAAGACACCACTGCACAGTGCGTATTAACCGGCTCCTCTAGTGCTTAACAGTAACTAATATTACTACTTTTAGACTTGCATTCTTAAACATAGGGGCGGTCTTCGCAGCCAATGTATGC
Source organism: Aspergillus bridgeri (assembly GCA_027569665.1). Taxonomy (NCBI): domain Eukaryota; kingdom Fungi; phylum Ascomycota; class Eurotiomycetes; order Eurotiales; family Aspergillaceae; genus Aspergillus; species Aspergillus bridgeri. Next base: position 28,716 of record JAPDKQ010000164.1, on the reverse strand, counting down.
GAGCATTATCACTTCGACGATTGTACATGGTGGATTAGACAAATCCAGTGGGCTATTAACTCGATTTTTGCGATTGCGGCAGCCCGTGGAAGGGTCAACGGCGCCGACGGTGTGGACACAGATCAGGAGCTGCAGTCCATTGATGCGCGTAGCTTGTCCAACACGAGCTATGCAGACAGCATTAAACAATTATTACATGATGAAAGATTTAACTATAAAACTGTGGAAGATGTTGACATTCTTGCAATAACCTATCAAAAGCGGAGCAACGATGAGCCTCATCTTATGCACCGTAGCATTGTCCGGGGTATTAAGAACGAGGGGTTTACTCATGACATTGCTTTTAACCATTACAGCAACGGAGGAACAGTGCTTCATCTTGGAGCTCCTAACCAAACCCTCGCTGCTGACCCTTCGAATTTGAGCAAGCGCGCCGGATTTGGCCACGAGGGGTTTAAAATATCCTTTACTACACGACAGGCATCAGCTCTCACCAAAGCTGAGCAGGATGAAATGGCCAGGGATATCGGTACAGACTGGTCACAGCGTGTGTTTGAAACCACAGAGTATATTGGGCTTGTGAAGGATGGCCATAAGGCTGACTTCTATTATCGTATTATTCCCGAGGTCCGGGGCTTCGGTTTGAACTACGAGAGTGTGGATTTTTGTGGTGGCATGGCAAGTCTGCTATAAGGGGGGGGCTTCTAGCCAATCGTTCGGGTAAAGAAGGTCCTAAGAATGGAAGTGTCAGCTCGTTCACGGAAATTCTTTTTCTACGCATTTATGCACGGTTATGAGGGGACTTGAGACGTTGAAAAATAGGGTAACCGATACTTAGGAGATACTAGTTTCTATCGTCTGCTTTTGTCTCCTTTGTTCTGCGGTGAAGTCGACAAGGTGAATTCGCCCCGGTATATTCTACACTTTGGTCTTGGTAATTTGTTTTTTTCCTCCTACAAATATACAAGATAAGTGCTGTACAGTGGCCGCTAGAAGAGGGTTTTGTGTTAGTCCTTAATTTTATTTATTGGCAACCGAAGGGAGAGGGTGATCTAGAGCTATTTATTTTGGCTTGACATTTGCACTGCAATCAATATAAAATGCATTATTTATGTTAGCTAAAAATGGTATGAAAATGGCATCACGGTCAAACAGAAACCAGGATGCTGACAGTTACCTGAGAGCAGCCTTACCTGAATGGTATTAAGAGCAACTGCGGAACGCCCCCCAGCCCTTCCCCAGGAATCAGACTCCGATCTAACAAACAACTTCATAAACGCCCAAAGATGATCAAATTCGTATGCCGGGGAAGTGAAAGGTCCAGACAGTTTCGATGAAGCACGGAAGTCTAGACGGCTTTTCAGGCATAGTTGGGTTTGCCGTGACAACCTAAGTTAACTTCTTTTTACTTGAGGTCCTTATACATCTATAATAGTTTAAGATATGATACTAGAAAAGCCGCGTTCCGGTCCAGACTAGCCTTATTAAAAGTCGAAAGAACGAATATATAGTTTTTAGAAATAAAGGCGTTATAAGAATTAGAATTAATACTATTCGCCTTTCTATTTAGAATATGCTTCTTACTGTAATTAATAGTACCTTATAATCCCTCTTTAAGTAACTTTTAACGAAGTACTTATTAGTTATAGTGTACTAGCAAACTAAGATCTAAGTAATTTATTTAAGTTAAATAGCTTGTTATAGATTCTAAAGATCTAATAGATAATAACGTCTTTAATCTTAGAGATAGCTATAGTCCACTAATAAAAGAGCTAGGTGATATAAAGAAGGTAGTTAACCTGCCGCCACTCTTCCGTGTTAAGTCTAAACTAAGGATAGTTATACTTACTGCAGTACTCATCATATGCCTTTTAGAGCCGCTTAGCACGCTAAAGTATAAAGGAAGTCGAGTTCCACCGCGTTTTAACATCCTGGATAGGGAGAAGCTTTGGTTCTTTACCTTAAAGGTTTAAGAACGCTTCTCAGCGCTTAGGACTAGCGTTGACACCTACAGCTAGGCCACGGACCTGGTACTAATAATTAGATAGCCCTCTAAAGATAGGAGAGAAGAATATAATACTGACTTTTACAAGGGTATAGACAATACCATGCTTTCGAAGCTGTCTCAGTGATGTATCCTGTTCAGCTGACCACTGCCGGTCTATGCCATCGTTCCTTAGGTTAAGCTTCATCACCCCGAGGAGATCCTTTAGACTGAGTTGAATAACGTGCGCTAAACAAGGAATTCTGAAAATTGGGATATTGCTTGGAGGATCTAGGGCTTGCATCAGGATTAGATAGCATATGCTACTATAAATACTTCTAATTTACTAGGTTTTTAAATGGAACAGTACGGGTATTTAACAAAGAGATCTTATTAGAGATGGGTCGTGCAGTACAACATGGAATATATATTTCCTGGTCTGTATACTTCATCTACCGCTCCATCCTCCAAACTGGCCACCCAGTGGTTAAAATATTTTAACAAGAGGAGAATCTCTCATTTCCACTACCTTATTCGCTATATACAATTAGATTTCAGTAAATTTCGTAAGGAATATAGCCGAATCAAGGGACGTGTTAAAGGCATACAAAACACCGTTTAATAACAGTAAGAAATTCAAATGAGTCATCATTTTATCCATCCTTTTCGGGAAAATTATGCAAAATAATGAGCTTGGCGGGACTCATGGGAGTCCCACGGGAGTCCCATGGGCGAACGACGAGGCTTGATCCCGTGGGACCGAGGGACTAAGGTCATGGTGGGACTAAATTTTTACTAGTCCCGTGGGAGATGTCAATTGTTTACTCCGCAACTATCTGAAATATACAGCCTCCCAGTGTGGGTCAGCTGATAAGCTAACTACATGCAGCCTAGCGCCGCAGCCATACCGGCAGGCTCCAACATTGTATACTACAAGTATGCCTTGCTAGTGCCTGCTAGACGAGTCGTTCAGAGTATAATCAAGCGACAGGAGTGATGAAGAACACCAGACTGGAATAATAGTGAATCTAATTGTCTCCGCCTCTCAACACGTGGAACACGACCGACTTCACATGGCCAAGTCGAAGAGCGGCGAGTGTGTTCCTTTTTTTCCACGAAAGTGATAGAATGGCCATAGGTCAAGTCCGCTCATCTTGCCAGGACGAGCTACCGTTCAAAACTTCATGCCTCAGTCCGAGTTGGCCCTTCACACCTCACACACCCCCAGATGTATCCTCTCCAAAACCATCTTCAACCCATACAAATGAACTATCTGGCCAAAGGCCACCAGCACGTGGAATATCTGATGACTTGCGCCCTGAGCCCAACATGAGCGACTTATGCCTTCATCCGGAGCAAATCAGAGTCCACTTACAAACAAATCGAACCGCTTGAGCCAGTACTTCTCCGGAAACCGCGTGACATAGGCCGCCGTTCCCACGGCATAGGAGGTACATGTCACGGTGAGAGTCTCGAGCGGTACGTGAAAAAGGCCTTGACTGCCGTCTAGGTAAAGGAGATGGATGATGGGAACGAGGCCACTGGTGGCGAGGAGGGTAAAAACGGCGGCTCTGGATGCGCTTAGTTGATGGCCTCGCAGGGAGAAACATACACGGTTCGTGCCTAATGGAGAGCGGGGGAAAGGGAGGGAAACAAAACTTACCTCCACGGCCCAGCGCGGGGGCCGTCCATCCGAGGATCGAGCGCAATCCAGAAAACCACGAGGGCGCAAACGGTCGTGAAGGAGATGTATGCGGCTTGCAGGAAAGGGTTGCGGTACATGGCGAAATACGTGACGGAGACGCAGGTTGTGGAGATGGTCAGAATAATGCCCAGATAGTCGAGTTTGAGGAAGGCCGTGGCTACCTCGGGCGAGTGAGCGCTGGTGGCGTGGAAGGCAGCCTAGACGGAGGTCTCGGTGAGCTAACAGTCCGTCGTCCAAGACACGGTCTCGCGCTAATGGGGACAAACCGAGAACAGCAGACAGCCCGCCGTGCCGGCCACGTACGCCTGGATGGCTAAGAGATCGGGGAGAGGGGCCTGGAAGGGGAGTTGCAGCGCCCAGTGATCGATAGCCAAGAGGAGGGCCAGAAAGTAAAAGGCCGGCAGCACGTGGGACCAGGTGTTGATTGACTCATTGTGAAGATAGAAGAGCGACCAGAAGCATTTGGAGAAGCTATTCAACTGGGCTCGATATCCGTGGTGGATATAAGGATCCCACCGCATCCATCCGGGCGTCTGCGAGACATGGAGGACTGGCGGACGCCGGAGCAAGATATGTCCGCGAAGACGCGATTTGGGCTTTGGCGTGGGGCTCGACTGGCCTTTCACAAAGGTCTGAAGCAGACGCAGGGAGATCGAGGACATGGTGTTCTTTCAGGCCGCTGGGATGGCTCACTGGTCCCGAACCGTCGTCGTCGGGGCTGGGCTCATACTATTTGTATGTGCTATTCGGCTCGACCAGTCGAGGTTCCGACATGACAAGAGCAGCGCACTCATCCTGGACGAGCCTGCCTTGAGCGACATACCGGATCTTTGCTCCCACCCCGTCGACGGGGCAAATCGGATCGATTATCGAGCCGCCGCTTCACCGTTCCCTTCGGTGCTGCTACCGGAACGGGTCATTGGGGATACGCTGTTGATTGGCAGGATCTGTGTTATCGCAAGTTATCAATTGCCCAATGGAGAAACAGGAGAATTCTCTGGGATGGAGGTCAGGCAGTGAGACAGTCATGATGGATAATAGCTATGCCCGAAATATACGAATGCAGGTGTTAGGGTTAGATGTTCGATTGTTAGATATCTATCGATTACCCCGATACCGTAAAATACCTCCAATACGCGTACATGTACCAGTACCTGTCAGATACGATACGGACGGGTATCGTGCGTACGATGCATACGAGGCATACGACGCTGCTGCGGGAAGGGGGGTGGAGATAGTGGAGATATCTATCGGCGGGTGTGCAAAAGCGGTGGAGGCAATGGAGGGAGCCGCCCGGCCCAGCCGAGATCCAAGGCTGTCCTGGCCAATGAAGCTCAGCGGAAGCCTGGAAATCCCCCGATTTCCAATGCTTAAAAAGCCTCCGCCCGTCACAGGTTAGGAAGGTAGTAGTCTGCAACTCTTGCAACTCTTGCAACTCTTGCAACTCTTGCAACTCTTGCAACTCTTGCAACTCGGCAACCCTGAATTCTGCAATCTCGTATTGACCCCTCCACCTCCTCCACTAGCTGTCTATCATGCCGCCCTCCTACAAGATCGCTGTTGTTCAGTTACACGTCAAGGTGAGTCGCTTCCTGCACACTCCTATCACCCCTCCCCCGCTAGTCTTGTCTCACCAGCGTGATGGTACAGCCTCTCAAACCGGCCGACAACCACGCTAGAGCTGTGGGCTTCATCCGTGATGCAGCGGCGCAAGGCTGTCACTTGGTCGTTCTCCCCGAGTTCCACCTTACCAACTGGGTTCCAGCCGATCCTCGATTCGCCGCGCTCTGCAACGACTGGGAGACCTATCTGCACAACTATCAGGCGCTGGCCAAGGAATGCAACATCTGCATCGTCCCGGGCTCCATCATCCGACCGGTTTCGCCTCAGCTTAGCGCCACGAGCGCCGCCAACGCCCCTCCGGCTCTGGAAAACGTCGCCTTCTTCATCTCCAACACGGGCCAGATCCTAGGGTCCTACGTAAAGAAGAACCTCTGGGGACCCACCGAGCGCTCCTATCTGCAGTCATCCGGCCCTACCCCTCATCGGGTGCTGTCGACGCCCCTCGGGCCCGTAGGGTTGCTGGTCTGCTGGGATCTGGCCTTCCCCGAAGCCTGGCGGGAGCTGGCTGCTCAGGGGGCCAAGATCATTATCGTGCCTACCTTGTGGACGCGCACCGGGGCGTCGGACGCCGGACGCCGAGAAAACCCATCGGCGCCGTCGCTCTTCCTGGATAGCGTGCTGACGGCGCGGACGTTTGAAAATACGTGCGCGGTGGTGTTTGCCAACGCCGGGGGTCCTCCCGGCCGCAACTACTGCGGCTTATCGCAGATCAACATTCCTTACGCGGGGCCCTTGGTGCGGTTGGGCACGTCAGCAGAAGGAATGGGCGTGGCAACGGTTGATATGGCAGTGGTCGACGAGGCGGAGCTGAACTATGGCATTCGGGCGGATTTGACGGATCCACAATGGCACTACAAGCATACGCGGCGGACTCCGGGCGCCACGGAGAGTGGGAAACTGTAGTTTAAATGACACAGTAACGAGAATTATCATTATTGTCTAGAAGTGTCCAGAACGGAACGGGGGTTCGTATTTTGTGGCGGGGCTGAGTCAATTCCCCTCCTCGAGATGCGCGATTTGGTCGAAAATCTCACAGCCATCCCGGCCTGGTGGCGTCCACTCGGATCCTCTTGATTACGCCCGGTAGTTGCCAGGAAGCGAGCAGGAATCCACATGGCATTCAGGAATCTAGCCCTGGCCTAAACTAGACCCAAGTTGGAAAGGAGTGGTGACGGATTTAGATCCAACTGCATAGTTACTTATCGCCATCCACGTAGGATCGACAGTCCTAAACGACATGCAACTAACTGTCTAGTAGCAAATAAGCCCTGCTCCGGCCTTCAATCGCATTTTTCACGCTGGAATCGCGCCTTCATCGGACAAATATCCCGCCCAGGATCCTGATCCCCTGCCGGAAATGGTCTTAGAATCTGATAACCCACATGATGAGCCATGCGATCAATCATCGCGTTAGACTCTGGCGAATAATGCTGTTCCAAATTAGCCGAGCGAAAAAAAAAAAAGGAAAGAAAGGAAAAGAAAAGAAATTCTGGCCTCTGGGCAGACGGTCATACCGGAGCTTCTCTCCTTTCGTAATTCCGAGGGATATCTTCATCCAGATAGAAGGTTCGGACATCATCAACGAAAAGCGTGGTGCGCCCGTGTTTCCCAAACTTCCCAAGGACTCCCACCATATTAGTATATTGGGCTCTGCATTGGCTTGATTAGCTGGTCAGCCGGAGAGAATCGGAGCCATGTCGCTTACAGAGAGCAAATGGCGCCCTGGTTTCCGAAGATGAAACCCGGATTTTCGGCCTTGCTTTGATTATGCCGCAGATGGTGGTGTTCGGCCAAATCCTCGAGGGACAGTGTTTCGCCATCTTTGGAGAACGACAGCAGAGATTCGAAGTGAGTCATGTTGAGATTGATATTGTCGCCGATCGCGCGGTCGTTACGAGTTGGCGCCGCTGGACAGTTGATCACATATTGCACCACGTCATCCTACAGAACCCGTCAGCCGCCGAGGTAAAGTACAAGCCGTCATCAATTGAGGTGGGCAAAGGCTCTTGCATTGAATTGATCCAAGTCAATTGTCTCTGGCCATCCATGCATGGCAAACGTTGGAGCCAAAACAAGCATACTCTGGGGATCTTGTTAGCTGCGAACAACCACGATGGCCGTCCACTGGCCATGGTGCCGGCAGAAACAACATACATTGTCATCCCCAAAGTTCCACACACGGCGCACCGCGTGAGCCAGTTGAGAATACGTAATGTTTCTGCCATTGCGGTTGATATATCCACGATTGGCCAACGCGTTGATGGCGGGACAGGAAGAGCGACGAGACTCAGCATTGTCCCCGGAACCATTGTAGTGCCGTTCATAGTAGTGAAATGATTCGTCAATATAGAAGGGTCGCTTCTCCGGGAGGATGTGGGCCGGCACTGGGATGAACGGATCATTCAGGCCAAATCCGGCGTCATCATCGGCCTGGAGCATTTGCTGGTGGTGGTACTCAGTGGCATAGTTCCAGTTGATCAGGCCCGGGTGGCATACAGCCATCGGGAGAAGGAGAACAAAAGCCCAGATCATCTTAAGGATGGATGCTTCACGAAAGCCAGACTGCGTAGTTGGCGACGGGGGCTGTGATGTGGGATATCTATAAACCCTTGCGGACCTCCGCCAGGTCAGAGTCCCAAACGGGCATCTCCGAGAAGGAAGGCTCCACGTCGTCATTATCTTAGCTCACGGGGGATGTCATTCCATCTAGTGCCGACTAGGCCCTTGTGCAGGTAGGTAATTTTTGCGTCTTGAGACCGTACAGCTCGTACCGAAGGATGATGCATCGTATTCCATGCCGCGGCAAGGGTGCAAAGATACTGAATACAGAACTGGGCCCCGTGGTCCGCGTTGTCCGGATAATACTGCAGCCATTTGAAATACGGATCCCAATCGACTAATTAGGCTACAGCTCCGAAGGTGCTGCATAATTGGAGACCAGTAGTTGCTGCACATCACCTGTCAGGCAAGGCTCTTGGGGTGAGATTCGGGTGAGATTCGGGTCAAGCACCGAGGTGAAGAGTGGTGTGCATGGAAGCATATAGATGGCCACATTCACCAAGTCAATCATTCCAATGTCACATACTCTTCACAGCAAGCCGGTTCTCAATGGCATCGCTTTCGAAATCGTTGATCTTGTGCGCCCTCCTTTTGGTTGGGCATGCCACTTCAGGGCCCATTCGGACTGAGCAGATGCCTATGAGCGTCCCTCCTGACGTCCCTCCTGGGGGGGATTCGCAGCCAGATGCCGAGGCGTGGAGCCTCCCAATCTTCGATGTGAAGCCATGGAGGAGAGTGAATGAGACCCGACTGGCGCGAGAAGGCTACCTCTACGGACCTCCTCTTCTTGGCAATACCTCCTACTTTCCCACCGGCCCTCTGGGGGATGCCATGGTAGCCAGGGACAAGGCCGAATGGTTTCGGGACGTGGAGTACACGACCGCAAATGTATATCCTGAATGGGCGAATGCCGCTGGTGTGCTTCAGCAGGTTCGGTCTCTTCCACCCCATTTGCCTTGCCCACACTGACCCCATATAGGCTGGCGGATTGAGGGACTTGTCAAGCTTTAAGTTGATCTACGAAGATCAATGGCGCTCAACCCTCCCCGACGGAGTGGCACCGGGCGTCCTGACCAACTGGACCCAAGACGTGCTGTTTTCCATGGAGCGACTCTCTCTGAACCCGTACGTGGTACGACGCTTGCATCCGCAAAGGGATTCTCTACCATTTCCCCTGTCCGATGCTGTCGTTCGGCAGTTGGCCGCCGGTGAAACCCTTGGTGATCTTCACTTCGGCGGTCGACTCTTTGTGGCCGACCATTCCTATCAAGCGCCATACCCGAAGACTCCGGGGCGATGGACTGCCGCATGTACAGCGTATTTCTTCATCCATCCCACGTCGGGGGACTTTCTTCCTCTGGCCATCAAGACCAATCTGGGGGCGGACCTCACGTACACCCCCATGGACGAGGAGAACGATTGGCTCTTTGCGAAGATGGCATTTGGCATGAACGATCTGTTCCACTCCCAGCTGTACCATCTGGCGAATACCCACGATGTCGCCGAGCCAGTCCATCAGGCCGCCCTACGAACGATGAGCTCCCGTCATCCCATTCGGGGATACATGGACCGTTGTATGATCCCTCCTTCCCATACCCCCTAGCCCCTAACCCCCATTTGTCTACCCACCGACGCTAACAGACACCCCCCAGTGATGTATCAAGCATACGCAGTGCGACCGATTGGGGAGGAGTTTCTCTTCAACGAGGGTGGTTTCTACGACAGTTCCTTTGCGCTGCCCAACTTCGCGGGGAAAAAGTACGCCACCGAGGCCTACTGGGAGCATGCGGGCCACTTTCGAGCCACCCAGTTTTTCCGAGATCTGGCAGATCGCGGCCTAGTCGACTGCGACTACGGTCCACCCCTAGCTCGGTTCCCTTTCTACGAGACGGTGGCTCCCATGGTCGGGGCTATTGAAGATTTTACTCGGGTCTTTGTGCATGCCTACTACCCCGAGGAATCGATGCTCGGTCAAGATCATGAGCTCCAGAATTGGATTATCGAGGCCAACGAGGAAGCCGAGGTGATTGATTTCTTCCCTGCACCCTTGCTGAAACGGGAGAACCTCATCTCGATTCTCTCCCATCTCGGGTTTCTGTCGGGAATTGCACACCACGCCTTGAACGGAGCGACGGTGGGCGAGGCCCTCGGCGTCTTACCGTTACATCCGTCTTCGTTTAGCCTCCCACTCCCCGAGACCAAGGGGGTCATCGACTCCCTCCTTCCGTATCTCCACAATGAGACCGAGGCGTTGAAGCAGGCGTCGCTCCTGGTGCGGTTCAACCGCCCCCTTCTGGATCAACAGAAACAGAGCTTGCCGTATATGTTCGCCGGGAAGGAGTTTCTGGCCCACTCCAAGCCCGGCGTCCGGGGCGCGGAGGAAAAGTTCCGGCAGACCATGATGCGCATCAGCGATGAGATTAGAGCCAGGGAGTTTGATGAGCGCGGTCTCTCCCAGGGGATGCCGTTCATCTGGCGGTCGATTGATCCCCGCAAAATCCCTTACTACTTGTGTGTCTAACTAGGTAGTGCCGACGGTGACGGCTCTCTCGCCGGGTAGACAATGTTCAATGTGATTCTGGAGCCTTATGCCCTGTTAAATGGTGGTTTTTCTGGCGTATTTTGTATTCTTCTATATCCTTCTATGCTATCCTAAGAGAAGACTTCCTCTTATGGTCCGTTTTACTGACATCCGTCAAAGCTTGGACGAACCCCGGGCACCAACCCCGTTCCACACCTTCTCCACGGCCTCTGCATATCGCGCCGGGTCCTGCGGCATGTGGGCGCAGTGGCCAGTCCCGTCGAACAAGACCTCATCCACCTTCCACCCCTTTGCTTTCGCATCCTCGGCGTGGTCCCAGACATCTCTCCAGTCAGTCATCGTATCCTCCTGCGAGTACACGTAACAGGCATACCCGTTGGCCCCCGTCTCCTTGACCGCGTCGGGCACATCGACGGTCTCCTCGTCGAGGAGAGTTCGACGCATTAGACTGGCGGGGTTTTCATTCCCGCACGCAATCCACGTATACAGAAGCACCAGGAGGAAATGAACAACCATGGATCCCATCAACCGCGACGACGGGGGCAACGAGAAAACCATGGCGTTGTAGGACTTCCAGTAGGTACCCTTGGCGGGGGTACTGTCCAGCACCATGCCCACCAGAGGAAGCGGGCGAGAGACCCTCTCCCGCAGTGCAATCAACAACTGGGTGGCGGTATTGGTACCGCCGTTGGAGAAGGTATGGAGGAGGATTCTGGCAGCGGTGTGGTCGGATCCAGGCTCCACCAGGGTCTCGAGGACGACCTTGACGGCCGGTCGGATGAGTCGTCGCTGACGGGCGTAACTGCTCACCAGGATGGAGACCTCAGATTCAATCAGGAGGATGCGAGCGCCGGGAGCAATGGAGCGGTGCATCTCGAGGTACTTGTTGACGTGCTTGGGTGCCGCCCCCAGCCACGTACAGATGATGATCAGCTGACCGGGACTGGGCTGATCAGGGCTGGACAGCCAGGTGCGTGGGCCCAAGCGAGTCGAGTGCGCATAGGAGACCCTAGATAGGGGTTAGTCGGCTTAGTCGTCGTCACCCAGGACCCCTGCAGGTGCGGACGTACATGGTTGGCGAGGGCGAGGTGGATTCGAGGTGTTCCCTCTTTGTTTTTGTTTTTGTTTCCCGCTTTTGATTGGATTGGATCTGTCTTTTTTTATCGGCGCTCCAGGACAGGCTGGTTGGATTTGGGCTCTTCCTTTGTATTTATAATCCTCACCACCACTTCCGAGGCATTTATTCGGTCCCTTCTTCACCCCGTCTTCTGATTCTGATTCTTTCTGCTTTCGTTATCTTCCTTAAAATCTGATCAACGTCTCTCCAGCAATCAGGCCCCGCTTCCTTTCCTGCGTCTTACCCTGTCTTACCCTATCTTACCCTGTCCCCCTTCCCTCCCCCCTCCCCCCAATGGCGTCAACGACTGGGTCTGCCAAACCGGAGCTCCAAGCCACCCAGCATCAGGAACCACCGGTGGTCCCTGCAAATGGGGGAATTGCAGCCTGGGCGGGCGTTTTCGCGTCCTTCCTGCTCTTTATCACGACATGGGGATTCTCCACGGCCTTCGGCGCGTTCCAGAGTTACTACCAGTCCGATCTATTGCACACCAGCTCGCCATCACGTATCTCGTGGGTGGGCACCGTCAATGCCTTCTTCCTCATTTCGAGCGGCGTCATTGCCGGTCCTCTCTTTGATCGGGGATATCTGCATCACCTAATGACCGCGGGCTGCGCCATGACTACCTTCGGACTGATGATGTTAAGCTTGTCGACCCAGTACTACCAAATCCTCCTGTCCCAAGGCTTCTGCTGTGGCATCGGGAGCGGGTTGATCTATGTGCCCGCCTTATCCTTGATCTCCACCAATTTTACGACCCGAAGAGGAATTGCCGTTGGTCTTGTCACCTCCGGAGCAAGCGTCGGTGCGTGCACAATAACACGAGGTCCCCCTACACGGTGACTTGAGTCCCCCCATTTGCTAACCGTATGTAGGAGGCGTCCTCTTCCCGATCATTTTCATCCGTCTTCAGCCTGACATTGGCTTTCCCTGGACCGTACGGGTGCTCGGCTTCATTCAGCTGGCGTGTTCCTGTATTGCTGTCCCGCTCCTGATGGCGACGACCAAACCAAGACGCAACCCACCACGACAGCTAATCCACTGGAACGCCATGAAGGAATGGAGCTTTAGTGCGTACGGAGTGGCCAACTTCCTCGTCTTCATGGCGTACTTCGTCCCCGTTTTCTACGTGCCAATTTTTGCCAAGGAGGCGCTGCACACCTCGACGGACCTGAGTTTTTACCTCGTCGCCGTCCTTAATGCAGGTTCGGCCATTGGTCGCATTGGCTCGGCGCTTCTCACCTACCGTGTTAAACCTAGTCATATTCTGCTCACCAGCGTGGTTGCATCGGCCATTCTCCTCTTTGGGTGGATTGGAGTTCACTCCGTTGCATCCTTCGTCGTCTTTTGTGTGCTCTTCGGCGGCTTCTCCGGCGTTCTGATCTCCGCCAACCCCCTCGTCATTGCCCACCCGGTGGTCTCGCCCACGCCCTCCGTGATTGGCACGCGGATGGGGATGCAGTGGTTTGCAACTAGCGTTGGAGTACTGGTTGGACCGCCGATTGCGGGTCTGATTGAGGGGCATGGAGGCAGTAACGGGTTTCTCGGCCTCCAGACGTTTAGTGGGGCTGGGATGGCGGTTGGAGGTGCATTTTTGATGGTACCTTTGATGTCGGTTTGGAGATACGATGCCAGCAAAGCCAGCAGCTGAACCGCGGGGGAGATGCTTGTTTCGGAGAACGATCCGCCGGGGAGAGGGGAGGAGAGTCTTGCAGGATGCACTAGAGCGATAGTGCGAAGTAATCCATACCCCTGTCACATCTGTCCGTACGGACAGATCATATGAAGATGACTCGATTTCTGTGATCGATTAAGCCGGTAGCCGTTTCAAATCAGAAAGGAATATTGGGACTAGCGCCCTCTTAGTCTTTTTTTTAGTGCTTACCTTATGCGCCTGAAATACCAAAAGGTATCGTATTTGTCGGGTCATGCCGATACCAACTATAACCAGTACAGAACCGATACGTACTGACAAACGCCCATTTCACCAGGCATACAGACGTGACGATGCATACATACATCGAGCCCTAAATCAGTGACACTGCCTTGCGATTCACCTCACGGGGGTTTTCCTAACCTGGCTAACTCGATCAAATCCTGCGTGCCAACTAGGATGTTCATGCCGATTACGAGCCATCGTCATCACGATCGGCGTGAGATAACTCGTCAGATCAAACTTCTTCCATCTCGTAGCGCAGGGATCGCTCCAACACGAGACGAGACCGCTCTCGACAACCTTCCTCCACGGGGTACTTTCTCTGATCAGCTCACCTCCCTCACGCCCGTTCTCGACCGTGCTCCCTGAGGGGTAGGCGATGGAGGGGTGATATCGGACATGGAGCTTCATTAGGAAAGTGCTTGAGGACCGACTGAAGGATGTGCCCTTGGAGCATGATTCACACGTCATCTAGCATGTTACACTCCCTTGTGATAATCACAAGGGAAATGTCGGGCGATTCTACTATGAACCGAGATACTCGAACCCTTTCCAGGCTCAGGGTCAAGTTAAAAGGACTCCAAAGACCCGGCGTCCCTTTTTCTTCCCGTCTGCTACAACCCTCCCCAACATTTCCCCCCAGTTTCTCCATTTCCTCCATTTTCTTCAAGTCAGCATGGACTACCTCAAAGCAGTCGATGTCCCTCTCCCCCCCACCCTGGTGGCTGCGTTGAACAAACCGACTACTCTGGTTGGGTTGGCTTGCGCGCTCCTGTTTTCCCAGCTTGTTCTCTTGACGGTCAAATACTCCGGTAAAAAGAAAGCTAAGGGCTTATCCGATATCCCGGGTCCTGCAGGATGGCCCTTAATTGGAATTGGCCTGGATCTCCCGGCTCGGCCACGGAAGCTGCTGAATTCCTGGGCCGCAAAGTACGGCGACACCTTCAAGCTCCGCGTGGGGTGGTATGACTGGGTGTTTTTCAATGATCCTGGCGCCGTCAAAGAGGTGTTTGACAGACAGGTAACCCATCCACAGCACACACACACCTCCATGATAACCAGAAAGAATATCATGCTAACTCGATAAACCTAGGCGGCTGTAACGTCAGGCAAGCCCCCTCTCCCGATCGCCCAGGAGTACTGCCTGCGTGGGGATGGTGTTCTCCCCATGACCTACAATGCCAAGTGGAAGCGGTTGCATGTATTCCTCAAACAACTATTGAATGCCAAAGCTTCGGCGGCGTTCATTCCCAGCCAAGAGTTTGAAATCAAGCAACTCCTTGCGGATCTTAGTCAAGAATCCGGCAAAAACAGCACCGATTTCTACATGCACATCCGTCGCATGACATTCTCGATTGTCATGACCTCCGCATACGGTCTTCGCATCCCTAAATGGGACTGTCAGGAGGTGCGAGACGTGTACGGTAATATGCGCATGCTGTCCATTATCCTGAGCCCCGGGATTTTCTGGATCGATGTCTTTCCCCCATTGAACTGGCTCCCACGATTCTTGTTTCCATCCTGGCCCAAGGCCAAGTTCATGGCGAAGCGCATGCACGATAATAAGATGCGTCACTGGAACTCTTTGAAAGAGAGAGTCGCGCAGGGCACGGCCCCTGAATGCTTTGCCAAGTCCCTGATGGAGTCCAACTACAAGGAGCAGGGGCTTGAAGAGGAAACGGTCTCCTGGCTGGCCAGTGCCGTTCCGGAAGCCGGTGCTGAAACCACCGCCAGTGCACTCAACGGCATGATCCGGTATCTAGCCATGTTCCCCGAAGCGCAAGCCAAGGCCCACGAGGAAGTCACACGGGTCCTGGGTGATAGACGGATGGCGACCCTCGAGGACGAGCCCAACATGCCGTACATTAAGGCGGTGATAAAAGAGACGCTTCGCCTCTGCCCGGTTGCTACGACGGGTCTCCGTCGCATGGCGGATGGCGACGTTCACTACCGGGACCATACCATTCCCAAGGGGACGATTCTGCTTGCCAATCTCAATGCCCTGCATTGGGATCCAGAGCGGTTCCCGGATCCCTTTAGCTTTGTCCCGGAGCGGTATCTGAACCATCCGAATCGCTCGGCCGTGTATGCCGCCGCCGGCGATGTCATGAGCCGCGACCATTTCACCTTCGGTGCCGGGCGTCGCATTTGTCCCGGCATCCATCTGGCGGAAAATGGTCTCTTTTTGGCCGTTTCGAATATCATCTGGGCCTATGAGTTCAAGCCACCCCTGGATGAGCAGGGCAAGGAGGTTCCGCTGGACATCAGTGACGAAGGATTCATGGAAGGCGCCATTCGAGTCCCGAAGCAGTATACCGTGCGGATTCAGGCCCGAAATGACGCTCGCTTGAAACTCATTAAGGACACCTGGGCTCAGGCGCAGAATGACGGATATATGTTACGGGGTGTTCATATCAATGCCTGAACAATGGTGCCATGAGACTGATGCGATTATTCTTGGATTTGGAATTGTCCATGACTTGGTTTGATTCGCGGACCAGCCGTTCATTATATTTACTACTTACGTATTGAATTGTCAAAAGTTCGTACTGCCTAGTAAATGTATATGGAGAATCTAACTGTAGCGAAGGTCTGATCATCTTGAAGACGACCACTATCTGAAGCATTTATATACGATTCAATGAGGGCAGGTGTCCTCATTGAGATAGGCGAGTTTTGAAGCCATAGAGTTGATCTAGGCGGCAAGCGGTAAAGTGTTGAATCCTAGCGGTAAAATTACCTCATCTCCGCTGACATTTAATATTAAAAGTATGGACCTATGATGCCTTGAATATTTAAGGCTGATGCCGGAGACCTTCCACAATGTCGGAGGCCTGCCATTTAGATTTCCCGCCGGAAGGAACTTTGTTCCCTGTAGGTGAATCCCACAGTGCTGAAGTTGGTACTTGGCTATTTTTTATGAGCCAGCCCTAGGCCCCTAACTCAGCTATCAGTGATAAAGTTAAGAAAAAAATAAACAAGATTTAAACTACTATTTTTTCTTTTATACAGCGTGTCGTATTATATATATAATCTATCCTTATCTCTATTAGATAAATCGCTTTTCTTTTATTACTACAGTTTCTTTTTTTTTAGAGTAGTCGGAGGACGGGTTATAAAAAAGAGAAGAGATCGGAGATCGGATAGACCTTTTCGGGACACATACGCAGGAACATCAAGGCTTGACCAATCAGCAGGTGAAAAAACAGAGGGTAGGTAGGCTCGATTTAAGCCTAGGGACTAGGGGAATATTTTTCTGGGGCCCCAAACTGGAGAAAGCCTTCGTTGTTAACTTCTGCCGCTTTCTCTTTGTTGTCACGCTACAGAAGGGCTTGACAACAGATCTGAACGCTTCGGCCATTAATGACTCAAAGCATGTGCCACAGATAGGGCAATCAGCCGGCGTTTCAATGCGTTATCCTGGCCCCCCATACTGGAGTTTATGATGACCCATATGCAGACACCGCGCGTTGGGGATATGTAGCGTACACTGCAGTGGATTGTGACAGAATGTGCAATGTTTGATCTTTGTTTCTTTCTGGCGCCCTGAGGCTAGACTATTTATTGGTTTCGGAGCATAACTGGAGTGAACCAGATTATTTACTAGCAAGTATAAATATCGTAAGAAATATTGTACTGATAGAACTTGGTAACCTACGGGCATGCTACCATTTTCAAGATGGACACCATCAAGATAACAATCAAAAGTAGCTGGGGTTGAGGAAGATGTCACACTATTGTAAGATCCGGTGGCTTGATTCCATAGCATAAAGTCATTCAACCTCTATACGCTATTCTGATTTGACGGTATTATCAAACAGGTCTCCAATGTAGTCCTGTGCTTAACCGAGGATATCATATGCATGTAGTCATACTCCGATTTCCTGGAAGAGAGGCAACATGGAAGTCTATTCTCTTTCCTAAGCTTTAGATTCAAAGCAAGCCAAAGAGTATCAAGAGCACTTGGACACCGGGGCACTTTCTTGAGGGGCAAGGGCGGCAGCCAACTCGGGCAATTTCCCCTATCGTTCGGCTTGGACTTGTACTTCCATCGATTATGTGCGCCTCATTCCCAAATCGAAACTTCTTTTTAGTCCACCAGTGCAGCGTGGCTGGCAGAATACCCTTTGGGAATGGCTGATTGGCAAGTGAAGATTCAAGCCCATCCTGACGTCCAAGGACTTTTGATACTCTCCCAAAAGAGGCATAATTATGTTACGAATTCTTAATACGTTAATAGGTATAGCGTGCCTTTTCAGAATTATAACGGGGAACTCACTTAGTGCTTTGTTTTCAGTTTAGTTTCTTACATCTAGGAGTCAATAAGAGCTACGGGCTGTACTAGATTCTTTTGCAAGACTTGTAAGACATCCTTTACCCAGGAAGTCTGTTTCGGTAGCAGGCCTATTTAAACCTGCCGAATATCCCCGGTAAGGGAAGGTCTAAAGTCACAATAGTAGGTCTCTGAGCTCTTGGTACTCAGGATTGAAGATCGTTCCAGAAGCTGTGACATGTAATGCTTTGCTATCCCGGCTCATATCTGATAGTCGGAAGAAATAAGGGCGTCATTGATGAGTGAGCTGCTAGTGTTATAACTTTCCAGCACCTGTTGAGACTATACGTGGGGTCGCGATGCAGATCAATAAGGTGGTGTGGTACCTTGAAGACAATGGTGATAGCAACTTTCGATATTAATATGAGCAAGAGCAAGTCGACTATGGAATGAGCTCCTATACTGGTGATATAGTGTGATCCAGTATAATTTGATGTTTTATAGGTTAGAATATCGGTAATAGAGTGCAGTAGAAAGGGGTAGTAGAGTAATTTAGTATCACTTGATCACATCTGTGCGAGCGAGCTGATGAGATAGATGCCTGATAACTGTCATGTTCGTAGACAGCGTGGGGCTTGAAGTGCGGCGATTTTTGTTATACATATTACGGTTACAATTATCGTGAACATGACACCCAACGAGCTCCGAGACTAGCTGAAACAAGAACAATCGCAATTCAGGATGGATGAACGATTCCGGCGAAACGGTCGGACATGAAAGGTTGCCATTCTCTTCCCTTCCTAACCTAAACTTTTGGCAATACTGACGGTAGCGGGCGCAAAATCGTCAATATCCTAGAACGTAATCCCTCCAAGGACCCGGATACCTATAGATATCAGGGTATCGATCATATGCGCAAGGTTTTGTCGTATTGTAAGCGGCATTTAGCGCAGGAGGAGAAGGAGAAGCGGAATAAGGATAAGTCCTTCGATTATCATTTGCAAGCTTTTGTGTCATTGTATTATAATATCGGCTGGATGTATCTATAACAACCCTCAATGGTACATTGTTGGTTATATTAGAGATGGGAAGCTCATGCTAATGACCACACCATTTTAGAGACACGGTCATTGAAGAAGTTGTCTAAGGCTACAGAGATCAGTTTGCCGGATCTATGTCTGCTATTTGACAGAAAGAAGACGGTCCCTACAATAAGATTGGTCTGTGTATAGAAGGTTAGAGAAGCCCCAGGAGGGCATATTATTTGCAAGAAGTAGGTCTATAAAGATCATATCGTTAGGGAATGACCTGGTAATTATGATTTAACAATCAATATCCAGGAATAGTACGCAATAAAACCGCTATCAAGCCAACCACCCGAAAGCAAATACATCTAAACACCATCAATGGCCTTTCCACACCTCCTAACCTGCTTATACATCAACTCCTTCGCCAGGTAGTCCTCCGTCGCCTCCACGACCGTCTCGATCTCATCGATCCCGTCGGGTTTAATATCCGCCAACCCATTCGGCACATCAAACCGAAACAAGCGATTGTCGTCGTCCAGATCCGTATGCTCCTTCAGGAACCGATTCGTCTCCGTCTCGGCGTCAACCACCTCGTGTTTCGACCGCGACATCCCGAACATATTCCGCCCGACTCGCTTGATGGACGGCACCCCCGTGCCGATGGACACCATGCACCGCAGCTAGCTTTCGAGGGACCCCGAGCGCCACAGCCCCCGCGCTTCGATCCATACTTCGCGCATCGGGTTGTTGACTTCGAGCGTGCTGTCTTGGAATGAGCGGCCGTTGAGACCGATTGGAACGGCCTCGAAGAGCGACCCGGTCGCGAACGTCGCTTGGGCGGCTTCCCAGACTCGGGTCGTCTTGTACAGCTCTGTTGGGCAGTAGGGGCTTGGGTAGCTAGTTAAGGGGACGAGTTTGCGACTGGCAGAGTCGGTGAGAGGGATGAATCTGGGAATACAGTTAGTTTTGTGTTATATTGGTTAGGTTTAGAGTGCACGAGCAGTGACTGTGCAGTGTGTACTAACATCCGACAAGGACTATCCTCATCCCGCAAAAGCATATCGTCGTCGTAATTCAGCTCTCGCAGGATCGCGCGCATCGCCGATCCCAACCGCTTGATATCGTATTTCGGTCGCATGCGCAGGTTGCTGCCTACTGGGAACGTTCTCTTATGGGCAAACACCCGGCGCAGAAGACGCGTGTAGGCTCTAATGCACTGCTCGATGTCCATCTCGAGCCGACCCAGCATGATCGCAATGACGCTGCATTTCAGGTCAGCTCTGGAATGAGACACATTCCCCCGAAAGCGACAGAACTCACCCTCCCGATCCACTTCCGCCAATCATCTGGAAATACTCGCATGGCTTGGGCGGATTCTCGCGATCGATGGCTTCCATGAGCTGGCGCAGGATTAGCAGCGTTGAAAGCCCTCGGACGCCGCCCCCGTCCAGACTGAGGAGGTTGAGTCTACGATGCGACATTTGTGGTGGATAGAGGATGTGGATGGGCTGGGAATGCGACTTCCACTGCATTACGGAACGGACAGGGGCTGGCGCGGTGCGCGATCTTATCTTATATGCAGATGGGACTGCATGCATGCCTTAGCGCTACTGAATAAGCATGTGAGGCTTCCTGGTCGCATCGCCGGGGCAATGGGGTGGTCCGTTTGCTACGGGATATTGGATTTGGGTTACTGATTTGTCCCTGACAAAAAATGTCGGAGAGAACCCTGTTGGATTCATGCCTTTTACACGATTTCTTGCCCCGCATTGGGCCCGTTGTTGGTGCTCGGATCGACGCTCAACAGGTGGGAATGTGATAGGCTCGTTTAATTGAATGCGGTGGACGAGTGCCTGACACGTAGCGCTCACTGGCTGTCAAGCTGTTAGGCTGTATGGTTGGACTGCCGCTTCACCGTCTATCTGATGCAATGCTGGTCGCACAGCCGCACCGCCACGGTTGGCGGGGTCTTGCAGTCTCGTCTGCTGTGTTGCTGCCTGTCAGGCGTACTCTTACACAGGAGGGTTGGCCTATATGCCTGGTATCTGCTATATGTGTCACTGGATCTGCACGCCGTATGGTGGAATCTCTACAAAAGGGTTGTGGATACACATGTTTTGGTCTACTATTTCACTCAAATCGCACTCGCTTGCCGCTTTACCGGCAACATGGCTCCCATGCTGCTCTAACGTCTCAGGATATCCCAGAACGACTAGATGGGATGCTAATCGCAATGACAGGGTAGAGGGTAGACAGGGATGTTTCGAAGAGCTTCAAATATCTGACCATGGCTTGTCTTCTGGTCCACCGGTCACTAGTAGATGAATTTACGCGGTTGACACAGTTGAGTCATAGATAACTTGGTGCACGGGCAGATGGAGCTGCCTTCGACTCCATTTTTTAGAATAGTTGTGGAACCCGTTAGACCCATCTAACAAAAGCACTAAACAAAAGCAGAATCGATGCACGATCCTAATTAATGTTTTCTCACCGCTAGTAGTAGTACCACCTTGATCCCACAGTACAATTTGCCGCCCATACCGGTACTGGGCCTTGAAGGTATGGTGCATCGAGATAATGAATTGGAAAGCTAGACCTACATTCTACATGAAACCCCACGATCAAGGCAGTGTATATCCTCCATCAATAACAATATCTGCCCCCGTCATATAGCTCGATGCGTCCGAGGCACAGAATACATATGCCTGCCACTGTTAGTCACTCTTATCTCTACTCTAGGTTAGGACTCACCCCTTTCAGCTCATACGCCGCGGCCATCCGCTTCCCTGGGACCATGTCGATCCATTTCTCGCGCCACTCCTGCGGATGGACGTCTAGTATATCTGTTGCGATAAAGCCAGGCGAAATGCAATTCACTCGGCAGAAGTCGACCCATTCCACGGAGAGACATTTCGCCATCTGAACGACTCCCGCTTTGGATGCATTATACTATATCAGGTCGTAAGTCAATATCTCCCTTCTCCCTTTCAACGTCCAACATCAACGGGTAGAAAACCCACAGCAGCCTGCTTCTGCGGCACATTCACCAACGTGGCGCTCACTGATGCCGTGAAAATCACATTCCCGTGTCCCTGAGCCTTGAAGATTCGTGCGGCAGCCTGTGCGGTATAGAATGCCCCGTCGAGATTCACTTTCATGATCTCATGCCATTGTTCTGCTGTGCAGTCCTCTGCTGGTACATTGGATGTAACGCCTGAGTTTACGACGACGATGTCGAGCTTTCCGAAGTCAGACGCGATTTGTTGAATGGCTCGCTCGATGTCCGGCTGGCTTGCGACGTTGGCTTGGTATGCGGCTGCGCGGACGTTGTTTTTCGTGCCGATTTCATTGGCGACTGTGGATGCGGTGCTGGATGAGTTGTAGATGAGTGCGACCTTTTGATGTTAGTCTTTCGTGAAAGATAGATAAGGAACGATAGGACAAAGCGTACATTTGCTCCTGCTTCGGCGAGTGCAGTCGATACTTCTAAGCCGATTCCGCGAGCGCCTCCTATATTGTGTTTCTGTTAGTTTGTTGCTTCCTGACTGGTAAGGGTATCTTGCCTGTGATTGCAGCGACCTTGCCCGTTAGGTCAAAGGCTTTGAGGACGTGTTTGTTTTCGGGCTGGGCGAGGACCATATTGTGTTGATTTGAAATATGCTCTGGGTGCGTAGATGGTATAATAATAGGTGTTATGGTCTAGGAACAGGTACAGGGCAAGATTTGTATGATGCTATCCCCGAACCCCGCATCGGATGGCTTCCGTGCCCCGCATGGAGGAGGATTGTGCTCCGTAGAACTATAAGTATATACACTTACTACGGGATATTGTATGGTTTGTAGCCTCTCGTGTACTGAATATCATATGGAAAGTGACCGAGAGAGAGTACCTGTGCTTTACACTGTACAATATACTACTTTTCGTTCTGTAGGTGTGTGTTTGATACATATACAAGAAATGACATCATGGGCCTTTCTCCGCTCAGCCATAGATAAGTCCAGGTACATCCATGGATGTAACCAGGGCGCGAGGTCCGATCACAATTCTCAGCAGGGCCCTAGATTGGAGATAACCCTTGGGCAACCTACGCTGCTGTCGATAATCACATCAAAACCAAAGCGTCAAAATGGTACGTGAGCAGCTCCGTGGAAAGCAAGAAGCTAATAAATATATCAGGAAACGAACCCATCCTTCGTCTTACGCGCGGTCAAAGACGTCGCCTTCGAAGATAGACCTATCCCCTCCCTCAAGGATCCATGGGATGTGCGCGTTCATATCGCCCAAACAGGCATATGCGGCAGTGACGTCCACTACTGGCAGCGAGGGCGGATTGGAGGTTCTCGCCCACACATCTAGCAAACGCTTCCTGGACCAGCTAACTTGGCTAGACTTTGTGCTTGAATCCCCGATCGTCCTGGGCCATGAAAGCGCCGGCACGATCGTGGAGGTCGGCTCCGCCGTGAAGAATATCAAGGTCGGGGATCGCGTGGCTGTTGAGCCGGGCGTTCCTTGTCGGCAGTATGCGTCGTCCTTACCAATCTACGTGGTTCTTGATATTCTTGCTAATAATGGATCCAGCTGCCAATACTGCCGTCAAGGCTCCTATAACCTCTGTCCTGACACGGTGTTCGCAGCCACTCCGCCCCATGACGGCACTTTATCCAAATACTACATCACCCAGTCGGACTACTGTTATCCCATTCCCGAGCATATGGGCCTCGACGAAGGCGCCATGGTCGAGCCGGTCGCTGTCGCCGTGCAGATCACCAAGGTCGGCAACGTCAGGCCGAACCAGACCGTCGTGGTCTTTGGGTGTGGTCCTATCGGCCTCCTTTGTCAGGCTGTCTGTCGTGCATACGCGGCGAAGAAGGTGATCGGGGTGGATATCTCGGAGTCACGATTGGCGTTTGCGAGTTCATTTGCTGCCCACGAGGTCTATTTGCCGCCTAGTAGGCCAGAAAACAGCATGGACGAGTCCGACTGGAGCGCAACGGTGGCGGCTATGATAAAGGAGGAGTTCGCGCTGGGTGAAGGGCCGGACGTGGTGATCGAGGCGACGGGCGCGCAGAGTTGTATTCAGACGGGGGTCCATCTCGTCAAGAAGGGTGGGATGTATGTGCAGGCGGGGATGGGGAAGGAGGTGAGCAGCGCTTCTCTGGGAGACATTCTTGTGCTAATCTGATGTTAGAATGTTGTCTTTCCTATCACGACTGCTTGTATTCGCGACCTGACGATTCGGGGCTCGATTCGGTACACGACGGGGTGTTTTCCAACGGCGGTGGATCTGATTGCAAGTGGAAAGATTGATGCCAAGAGCCTGATCACAAATCGGTTCACGTTTGACCAAGCTGAGGAGGCATTTGAGCTGGTGAGACGCGGCGAGGAGAGCGTAATAAAAGTCGTGATTGCTGGCGTAGGCGTAGTGAGTGATTAGTCAGTGCTGAGTCATCTCAACCATCTTATCTTATCGCTTATCTTATCATTCCTATCTTATCAAGATCCTCTGCCATTCCCTGCAACGAACTATATATATGGAAAGGAGATGATAGAGCCACACGCCTGCTCGCTCAGGACAATACGCTAAATACACAGATATCATACTCTAAGCTTCTATATTCACATAGGGAGCAGGAGAAAACCTTCCTCGAAAAAACCCCGCCCTAAAGCCCGACCATAGATACATAAAACTCTGTATTTAATTGATTGATTGAATTCACTGTTCATCACACCCCCAAAATGCGCCAGATAAACGGGCTATCAGAAAGGACCCCAAGCAAGCTCTTACTTTTACATTCCTTCACAGAGTTCCAGTGATCCCCCCAAAATCGATTCGAACAACGGCTCGGCTTCATGTCATATGTTAATAAGACCTATTCCCATCGTTAAAGGGCGCTGTCTTCCCGATTTCTATAAATATACTGATAGTTATAGAATGGCCAGCCGTTAACATTAAGGCGGCTTCTTCTAACAATAGGGAGGCTTCCAGCCTTCCTAAAAAGCAGTCCCATAGTTTCCATAGCAGCCGTCACTGATGGCTCCCTTCTTCCAGAGATCAGAGGCACTCTGAGACCAGGTTATAGCCCACAACCACTGAAACGGCAGGGCTGGATTCTCGAAGCACACGTCTTTGCAGGCTACTGGGGCAAATTGGTGCTTGCCCCACCCAAGTGCACTGCCCTAAGGTAGCGCTATTATAGCATCCGGCTGCTTGCGCCCCTCCGACGGTAGTGAGAGTCACTCTAAGAGCTTTCTAGTAAAGCATGGCTGAATAGGACGTTCCACAGAATGATGATTGAGTAGGATAGTATGGAGACGGGTAGGCGGTTAGAGATACGGGCTAAGTTGAACTAATTGTATTAGACTACAGATGGTCAAGGCTTATGTGGTAGATATTTATAGCTAAGACATCGTAACAAGGGATATTAGAATGCTGAATATCCGGGTAATATCTCAAGCTCTTGCATTGAATACAATTTTTCTCTCTATCATTCAACTGCGAGTAGGGAGAGTACTTCGCCCAGTAGTGATGTGGTTGTAATTCATGTCAATAAATCCACCAAAGCAACCTGCACGGCGATACAAGATGATTGCGCAAAGGTTAGTTCGTTAATTTCACCGGGTTGGGATATTATTCGGTCTGAAGGTTAAGTTACTCCGAGTGTCTTTATAATATTAAAAGTAGGAGAAATATAAGAATATACTATAAAGATCCCAAGGGTATCTAATATTCTTTAGGAAAACTACAGCTTTACGGATTTACTATTAAAATAGCGGATATACTATAAGGTTCTAGGCCATACCGGTATAATTCGCACCTTAGCTTGTAAAGATAAAGCGGACTGTTTTCGGATTTATTAACTAATATAGGGGGCGGATATTACGAAGAGACTTCTTTAGATTCTTAATATAGTTAGCGATGAGATAGCTGCGCTAATTAAATAATATATACTTCTTATTTAATATATAAGAGAGGTCTTTCATAAATACTTGATCCCGAAAACCTAGTTGACTCTGGCTTTAAGAAGTACACCGAAAACCGGAGAACCCTTTTCAACTATCACCCCAGACTGCGGGCTATGAAACGTTCCAATTTGGCCAAACACCCGTACCCCTTGATAAGGAAAGAACAAGCTGGAACATCTTCCGCATGTTGATAAAGTGCTGAGAGCTTTGAGAACTCTATCTCGCAGTGAGGACATTTATAAAGCCAGGCTCCATCTTCAAGTCCTTCATTGATATACTTCCTATTTTGATAACATTCGCGGGCTATGTCATCAATTTCTTTCTTGGTAATGTTTGATAGGCAGCTCCCAGACTCGAGATGGATCAGGACTCCAGAGAAGGACTTGAAGGTCTTGTAGCAACCGCAGCATTCCATCGTTCGGGCTTGATGTTTTTGTTGGTGCTGAAGAGATAGATGTGTTAGTATCAAACACACAACATTAATCGGGACACTTATACCATCTCCAAATTATTCTTGTTCTCAAAATATCTCTCACACTTAACACACAAGTGATGCTTGTCAATATCATGTTCTCGAAATTTCTCAGCGGACTCATGGTAAAGATTGCAGTCTGAACAAAAGTGATGAGATCCCATTAAGTGATCCTCAAGCTCGGCATGAGTCTCAAAATCTTGTGATGAGCGACATCGTAAGCAAATATTATGTCTGCTAGAAGCTCTGAGATGCGCATCTTTAGATTTCCTTGAAATAAAGACGCGGCAGCACCTCTCGCACCACTCGTGTTGGGACGTGTATCTGCAGTGTGCGTAGAGGGAGCCTTCAGAAGCAAAATACCTCTCACAGAGAGTACACTCATAGTATATTCCGTCGAAGGCAAGATATGGGCCAAGTTCCATCCTTGGGTTAACAGTGAAGTAGTTTAACATGAGTTGGGTGAGAAAAAAAAAAGCGGGGTCCCCCGTCCCACTGACTCGTTGGCCTCTTGAGCCCAACCGGCTGAGGGGACGATCCCGAGCCCGCAGACGCTAGGACATGAGCCAATGAAAGCTACCCTGTTGCCCAGCTGACAGGCTGTGCCTGGTAGAATATACCACAACTCATGTGGCCCAACTGAAAAGATTGACATCAATATGGTCTGCTATTATGACCAACTAGTAAGTCTGCATGTGTAGTACCAGGTACACAGATTAAGGCCAGTTTTGTATTTGGTGCTGATGATAGAAGAGAATTTGATCCTAGTAGTCAAAACCCTGCATGTGTTTCCTAATTTCTATCTGACGTTCAGAAAGCTCTATTTTTGTGAGACAAACGATGTGCTAAATTCAGGTACAAGTCTATTGTTTACATGAAAGATTCACATGGCCACGAGTCCACATCCACGAAACCTCAGCTGTTATGAACTTGAGAATGATCTATAAGGGAAGAAAATCCAAGTGTCACAACTTTCAAAGCCTCTGGCTCACTGTGATATAGAGAGTTATTGTAGAGGCCGAAGCTATGTCACGGTCGAATGCATATCAAATGCATGCCGTTGGAGGTTCATTTTACACGAGAAGAGTTCGTCGCAGACATTACATCTTATCTCAGATTGTGTAGAGATATGGCGAAGATGCTTTCTCTTGATGTGTTTTGTAACATCTCCGTGACTGGAAAATTTGTATGTTCGCTTTTCAATATCCTTATCCTGCTGACCAAGACAGATGAAACAGAAGAGAGGCCTCTCGATACCCTTCTCAGATGGCTTGTTCTTCATTACCGATTGAATCGCTGATACCAGTCTGTCATTCGTCGGGGAAGAAGGCCGGGTCGATTGCGTCTCTCCTGTGACATCGTGATCTGGTCCCGCGGCGACAGGCTCTGTAGAAGAACGCTTATCACGCGGAAGACGGCAAGTATCACCTTCTTCGAAAAGAGCGTAAGCAGCTACAGCATCAACTGCTTCTGTCCGTCTAGCCACCTCCTCCTCAAGTGTCGGGCGAGGTAGGGTGAGAAGACTCTCGATTAGTCGCTTCTGGTGCAGTGGTACCGCTTCCGAACACTTGAGAGGTTTTTCTTCCTCGGCCAGGTTGGATCCAGACAGCTGACGTCTGATTTCCAGCATCGGTTGCTCGCGATCGTACTTTGCTTGAACCTGAGTAAGCAACGCGTTCCGTGCTCGCTGCCTGGCACCTGCTATCTCTTGGTTCAATTTCTTGTACATTGTATATTGCTCTGTTCCGTAGTGATTCGACAATGGACGCCCCATTTGACGACTGAGTGCGTCACGCCGGCGAACTAGGTCGACAATACCCGGGTCTTCATTGACGGAGGACGATTGTGCGGTAGTTAATTCTTGGGGGCGATTGGGATCGATGGACCGGCTCATCCGACATGCAGCACGCATGATGTCGTCATCGGGGTTAAGACCGCGAATGATCGCTGGAAGGTTTTTATTGATCCTTCTGCTGAGATAATAACGGAGAAAGGTCCGGGTGTCGGCGTGATGCATGATAAGATTGCGTAGTGAATCACTGACGGATCCTAACGAACGTTAGCTGGTGTAAATTAAAAAGGCTGATATGCTGGAGGAACGCACCGCTACTGTCCAATGCTGTCCCGGCCCCGTATCGCAAGCTGTATGGACGCGTGACTTGCGGAAAGCCGGTAATGACTCCTATCTTCTTGACCCAAGGTTCAATCGTCGTATAAGGAAGCGGCTTATCAGGGGATATAGAGATGCCTTGCAGAGTCCGTTCTGATATTCGGAATATGGGGACGTCATCCAGTGCAGGGTCGATTCGCAGCGGGAGCTCGTTGCATCCATCGCGGATTTGAAGCCGTGGAATCTGGCTTGCGGAAACAAGTACTTCCTCGCCTTCAAGGGGCTACTATTCGCAACAAGTCAAACGGAAAGAACCTATACACTGCCAGCCAATATCATGGAGTCTACGCGCTCAATCTATGGACGAACCTTACCTTTCCCTCCTACCATGTCAGTCCGCAAA
>JAPDKQ010000163.1:0-34697 GCA_027569665.1 Aspergillus bridgeri | reverse complement strand
TAAATGTGAGAAGCATTGGTATTGGTCCTGGTAATCATTTCTTGCAAGAAGATAATCCTGATCTTATTGGGGAAAAGACAAGAATGTTCGTGGAAATGTTCTCGAAGGAACGATAAGTCGCCTTGTTTGAGACACAAGTTATGTCCTATATTGATTTAGCAACCTTAAATTGAGTTTTCAAGTTAATAATAGGAATGGTACTGCTCCAATCGGATCTATATCATAAGCCCCCGTCTCTTGTGTGATGGGACGAGATGGAGAAGTTCGTATGAGGGGCATGACAGTCGGCCGCTATATCTAAGAAACTAAGGATAACTTTGCCCTGCGCGAAGGATGAGAAATATAAGGTTTTAAAAGAAAAAGAAGATTGTCTGCTCTATTAATCTGAGCTATATAATGTACTATATTTTTCAGCAGGAAAGTCACATTTTGCTTAATCTCACTATAGCTGTGGATAGGCCTCTCAAAAATAGAAATCTCGGTGATAATTAAAATTAATAAATAGACTTGTCACATTAAAGTCCAGCAGCTTATAAGATCCGTAGAGTTTTTTCTAGGACTGGAACTGATATTTTTGATTAGGCGAGATAAGCATGAAAAAACTCACAATAATATTTTTATACAAAGCAGAGATTCTCTTAACATTATTGTAAGGGGAAGCACTGTACTGGATGTCCCGTGCACTTGGATCCCTCAGTTAGATGTACTGCTGATCGTTTAGTTTAATATATTAATCTTCAGTATTATGTGTTTTAATGGGGAAATATTAGCATCTTATTTTACTACGTAGATATTCGGGATTAAAATTCAGAAAATATTGATAATAGACTAGCGCTATTTGGTGTTACAGAGGTTTCTTAATTTTAAAATATCTCGAGTTGCTCCCATGAATATCTATCTAGGTTTGTACTATCTTTTAACAAAAAAAAAGCTAGAAAAATATTTGCCATGTTAATACATCGTGGTAGCGACAGCAATTTATGTTTGGGAAAAGGCCGTATGCATTAGAAGAAAAAATAGCTTGTTTTATTTGTTATTTTTGTGATGGTAGTGCTGGGTTTTTTAAGGAGTGTGGCGGGCAAATGTGGACTAGGGAATAGAGAAACAGGCAAGAAGGGATTGCTAGTTAAAGTGCAGTTTATTAAAATTGCTCACTCAGGGCACTCAGCCTTCTGTTTACTCTGTGTTTAGTAAACGCCGCAGGCTGCTCAGGGCGTGCTCAGGTTACCCTGTGAGCAAAATGCAGCGAAGGGTGAGCGCAAAAACGGAAAGAGAAAGCTGTCGACCTGGGTAGAAATTCTGATAGATGTGCGTGCTTGGCAGCGAGGGCGACAAAATAGTCGGAAAGTGATGGCCAACCAATAGAGCTGCGCCGCAAAGCTACCGCAGATACCGACCGGGGCATGGGTGGCACAAACGTAGATAGGCCGCTGAAAGAGAATAGAGCGCCGGAATTCGATTTAGGTATTTTCTGATGCGCCATTTATTTGACTATGATCTAGGTATAATAGTTGATTGGGTAGCTAACTCGGGACTCAACGTCAAACATTGGGGGAGTGGGACAAAGCAATACCGTAAACCCTTTTTCAGAACCCCTACTCGTGGGATGGAATTCTTCTAAAAAAGAAAAAGACTTAAGGTGGGGAAGGTATAGAAGTAGACCATTCCTGATCATAACTTATGTGTGAGTAGGAGAATTTTGAGGAGATAAAATCTCACATCTTCTCGTTGGAACTCAACAACCTATCAATTTAGATGGAAGGGGTTTAGGTGTGGATGGCAAGAAAGATGTGGTATGTGTGGCAGGGGTAGGTAAAATTTAATTGGCCACACGAGGTATCGTGGGCGCTTATATATGGGATGGCAACCCCCCTAACGAGGGAAAGACCTAGTTTCCCACCTACAGGCCGGCAAAGCATCATAAGTAATAAATGTCGCTCTTTGCCAACCTTCTGACATCTGTTAAGAGAGACATATCCTCATATCAATAAGATATTACATCTGATTTCACCAAATCCCTAAAAATGGCGGACAACCAACAGGTTTTAGCAAGGTTCGGTGCTTATGTCCTTTTTACCATGCTCGCACAGCAGATAAATTCAGCTACTAGGGGTGCGGTACTTGACACGATCGGCAATGTACCAAGCCGCATACCATCGACAAACGCACTCCCAAGCTTCGACGAGTCGCAAGCCTGTCCAGATGGATCAGAAGGTGATGAGCCTTGCACGACTGTATTGAACATGCCTGTCACGATGATCAACCAACCCCGTGAAATTCTTCGCCAACCCGCAGATACCGGGGTCACGCTACTCTACCCTCTTGAGAAGTTTACATGTGCACAGTATACTCCTAGAATCATATCCGCAGTGGAGTCGGTACGGATTTTGGGGAGAAACATTTCACCCTGGCCAGATGCGCATTACCTTGCTTCAAGGTCTCGCACTCATCACGGGTCTTTTAAATCAGTTAGAAGATGAAAAAAGGCCTGTTTAAGATATCCTTAGGAAAGTATCGTACCTCGTCCAACGCCAGTATTTTCAAGAATTAATTGACAATAACGTCCCGAATCCGACAGGAACATTTCTAAGATATTTCCACAAGGATTGGACAACTGCGAGCTCGGGAGAGCAGAGGCAGCGCCGCATCAGGTTTCAAAACCAGACTGGTCTTGGCCGCGATTGGCCGTCAGTAACAGAAAAGCTCTCATACGGAGCGGTGCTCCTATGTGGCAATAGATTGAGCACTATAATGTGAGTCCCTACTATTAACTTTTTCGTCGCTATTCTAAGTGGTTATAGCCATAAGAAGCATCCAACAATTCACCTTGGTCCCTTCCTGTTTAATATCGCAGAACGATACCCCGAAGCGATTGAGATATATAAGATGCTTGATAAAGCTGTGAGGGATTTGATTTGTTGGCCGTTTAAGCTACCCGATTTGGTCAAGCATTTTATATATTTTAATCGCTTCGGGGTGTCGTTCTGCAATGTCAAAGAGGAAACGATCAAGGTATTCTGTCCGATGCTTCTAATGACTATAACCACTTAGAATAGTGATGAGGAATTCATATTAGATCCGCTCACATTATACTGCTCAATCTTTTGCCGGATAAGAGTATCACCCCGTGTGAGAGCTTTTCTGTTGCTGCGAACCAATTTCGGCCGAACTCAAGTTATTTCTGAAACTTTCTGCGGCACGATATTCGCTGATCCTCGTCTACAGTTGTCCAATTGTCCTGGTGAAAATATGTTAGGAACGTTTCCGTCGGATCCGTGACATGGTCCATCAATTCATCGAAGTACCGTAGCTGGAGGAGGTACGATAATTCCCTAAGAATATCATCAACAGGTCGTTTTTTGACTTCCAACTCAGCTAAAAGTCTCGTGATGAGCGTGGGTAATGCGCATCTGGCCAAGGTGAAATTCTCCCCAAAATCCGTACCGACTCCACTGCAGATATGATTCTAGAAGTATTCTGTGCACATCTGAACGGAACAAATCACGATGGGTAAACACCTCAAAAGGGTAGAGTAACATGGCCCCAGTATTTCCGGATTGACGAAGAATTTCGCTGGGTTGGTCGATCACCGCGCAAGGCATGTTCGATACAGTCGTGCAGGGTTCTTCGCCGGCTGAACCGTCTTGACAGTTTTGAAACTTGACGAAATTTGGTGGCAAGTCTGTCGACCGCCTGGTAGTCGAATTTATCTGCTGTGCGAATATAGTAAAAAGGATATAAGCACCGAACCTTGCCAAAACATGTTGGTTGTCCGCCATTTTTAGGGATTTAGTGGAATCAGATGTAATATTTCATTAATCTGAGGATATGTCTATGTCAAACAAATCTCAGAAGAAGGCTGGCAAAGAGCGACATTTACTACTTATGGTGCATTGCCGGCCTGTATGTGGGAAACTAGGCCTTTCCCTCGTTAGAGGGGTTGTTATCCCGTATAAGCGCCCACGATACCTCGTGTGGCCAATTAAACTTTACTTACCCCGGCCACACTTTCCTGTCATCAACACCCAAACCCCTTCCATCTAAATTGATAGGTTGTTGAGTTTCAACGAGAAGATGCGAGATTTTATCTCCTCGAAAGTGTCCTACTCACACATGAATTTATGATGAAGTGTAGTAAGATGTCACATAAGTTCCTCTAACTCATGAAGTGAGGTGATAGAAACATCAGTTTAATTTCTGCTCTTGTCAGGACAACTGAGTGGCTTCCGCGTGTCTCCAAATAGATTTATTCAATTCTTCTAACTAGCTAAGAGACTTTCGATTTACAATTTAGTTTAAACAAGTTTACAACAATAAAGCACACTTCAAATGACACATAAACAGGAATCGAGAAAGAAGCAGTCAACTAACACCAAAAGGGAAAGGAAATACTCAAGACTTAACTGGAACCTGCCAGTGCCCTTCCGGATCGGGGAAGTCTTGGGTTCTCCCGCCAGTAATTCACGCGCTGTCGAAACGCACTGAGCAATCGCGCTCACTTCATGCCATCTTTGCCCATAGTTTGCCTTGCGTATGCCTTGGAAGAAGGACGTAGTGTTTCTTTATACCCTGGCTCGAAAGTGCAACCCTGCAACCTTTTTTCAAGTCCCTACCCTTGTTGACAGGGCCATTCCACCCACCGGGAAGCGCACGCGGATGTGTTCTGTAGTCAGGATCCCATTTTGCGATATCGGAGAATCGTAGTTCCCTTATCGCCGGATATATGTAGTAACAGTATTCCGAGTAGACTCCCTTCTTCGTGTTGGTAAAAACCTTCTCCAAAGGTAGCTTTACCGTGTCATGACCATTCACAACATCGTAGATATTCAGGGTAATGCCAGACGGGAAATAGACCTCATATCTCTCTTTGCTATATTTCCAACCATCTTGAAGAGCGGCAAAGAACCTTTCACCTTTGTATCGAAGATCGCCTGAATAGTCACCTGCGATAAGAGCAAGGTAGAGACGGTTTGACGATTTTCGGGAGCGATAGGTGCTCAAGCTATGACCAATAAGAACTGGGGAGCATCGATCAAATGTCAAGGCAAACTCCAGCCAACTATTATCTTTGAAAATCTGTTTCCAAAGGATTGAACTGGTATTTGTTATGTTTGCGACATCTGCTGGCGTCAGAAAGTCCTTGATCCTTAGCCAAATATCAAGTGGGGTTTCAAAGAGCTTCATTATGAATGACTGGCACTGATGCTGGTGTTGATCTGGATCTTATAAGGGAAAGTATTTAAACGATCGCAGTGCTCTTCCGGGAAAGCCTTGATCTTAAATAATAGTCCCGCATTCTTGTCAGGCTAGACATCTTCCGAAATGAACGTATTGTGAATGAAACTTATGTTCTTTTTCTTTCCCTTTCTTCCTTCCCTCCATTCTTTTTGGAGAGAAAAAGTATTTTCACTACAATTTTAGATTAACCTCAAGCCGAATTACATATGAGGTACAGTGTAGAATTTAGAATATCCTCCTTATTACTCGTTGTCTTGCAATCCATTGCT
Organism: Aspergillus bridgeri; assembly: GCA_027569665.1. Lineage (NCBI taxonomy): Eukaryota > Fungi > Ascomycota > Eurotiomycetes > Eurotiales > Aspergillaceae > Aspergillus > Aspergillus bridgeri. The sequence continues at coordinate 29,190 of JAPDKQ010000163.1, read as the reverse complement.
CCTGGCGGCAAATATCCCACACCCAAAGCTACTCTACCAATTTTAAAATAGACATTTGTAGTTCCTGACTGTTAGAAAATGCGAAAATACAATTCTATGCATAATGTACTTAAAATTAAAGATCGAATCATATGTGCAAAGCTTACAATGCTACAATGCTACAATGAGGTACCTGCCATGCTACCAATATCACCGGAGCCATACATATAAGTATTCATCTAGAACACCTCTCTGTCGTTTAATAATCCACTGTAGGCATCCGGGCATCGAATTATAACGCCATCCCCGAGACTGGTGGTCAGAAACTAGCAGCGTACCAACAGGGATTTGCCACGGCTGTATAGGGTGCTACTTATCCGTCCGAGATAATCGACTATTACCTTAGATACGAGATTAGCACCTCGGGAAATCAAAAATCCTACTGAATGCTCGGTGACGCAAAGGGATTTCCTGCTAGGATGGCCTATGCACTTGTTACTATTCTGGAATAGCCCTTCTGCTAGTAATAGACTTGTAGAAGTCAGTCTCCTATCCGCCGAGAGTTCTCTGTAGGCCAAATATAACCGTCCTCCTACAAAGCCACGCCGCTTACTACCTACCCCCGCACTGAGTAAAGGAAGAAAGTTAATATCAGCATGTACTGGGTGGTATTCTTAAATCCTATATATGGCTGTACTATCACAGTTTACTCGGATACAGCCTTTCACGCAAGCCCGATAACCCCGTCGCCGATAATACCAACCTCTAAAGTATTCATTTCGTCAACTCGATGAGTGGTGTCTGGGCCATGGTGGTAGGGCTGGAATCTCGGCTGTGAGGAGATAGGCTCAATATAGATTATTCAGACACACCGGCCATCCTCGAGAAGGGCGATAGAAATAACTCACGATAGCTATTGTCCGATCTCGCACACATGCCAAAATAGAACCCATCGCGGGGCTTTACCGGCAAGGGGTACCGGAACCGATCCGGTGGGCACCACCGACTCGGGTCACTTGGGTGTGGCCCAAATACACCGTGGCGACGGACGGATCTGCCTCCCAGTGGAGTTTGATCCAACCGCCCGTTCTCCGCAGCCTTCATAACCAGATTCGTCAATTTTCCATTGGCTAGCTTCACAGTCGGTCCACGGAAGTAGTTGTATAGGGAAGTGTAGAAGATAATAACTACATGAATATTAACTCTGCAACTTCCAAATCCGAATGTAGATCAGCAGTAATATCGTGGGTTGGCACCCGCCAGAAAATTATCTCGTTCACATTGGACTAAAGTTTGCGCTCGCCCCCTCTCCCAATCAACGTGCAGTCCAACCCTCCATAATATCGAGCCGCGCCACGAGCTTATTCGGGGAATGACCTGGTTTATTCCGACTATTGTTAGAAGGAAAGAGGGGACGCGACGTTAAGCGAGCTTTGTGGTTGGTTGAAAAGGAAACTAAGCCAAGAAACATCGAGTTAGATGAAAAAAGTCAGCGGACAGGATAAGCCATGCTACTTTGGGTTGTTAAGATTGCGGGCGTTGTTCTACCTTTTCTCCCGCCCGTCTCTGCTCTTCAACAGGCGCCATAATTCAGCAATGTCAGCCTGCTTGCCAGCTGTAGATATTCCGCGTCACGGCTCCTGCCACGATATAACGCGATCCGAGCACTTTTTGCGCCCGATTCTCGATTACTGTTAACCAATCGATAGTATATCTATACCTGAGTCGTACCAAGGTCTTAGAATGCGTAAAATGTGTAGTAACTATCTACTAATATAATTATCTGATTACAATAGCATTCAGCAATTAAAATTCAGCGACCATTATTGCTTTGGGCCTCACGTATTTCTTGCGGTTATTAACAATGGAGTTCATCAATGCTACACAAAATGCCCTCTTCTGGTCCAAAAATATGCTCCATTCAATAAGTTTCGCACGCGATGCTAGGGCTGAACGGCAGTTTTGCGTCTGGCAACATTTTTCAAGCAGTAGCTGGAACCTTGTATGCACTGTATTTTCTTTCACTATCACACCTAGACGCTTCCATTCTCTTTTTAAAAGCAGCAAATTCGAACATGTACCTTTTGACTAGTAGACTAGCCGCCCTCGAATTTCTAATATTAAACATTCACTTTTGCGGCCACGAATAAGAATAGCGCCGAGATATAAAAATATGATTTGCTTTCAGTTTCGTTTACCAATTGAAGTTCAGTATAACCCATCTTGTTATCAAGCCGCGCCACGAGAGCTAATGGTTTCTCCGTTTTATTCATGGCATTTTATCAAATTTTACATATGAAAATATATATTAAGGTAATTATACATCTAAATTTCTACTATATAAAGCTTCCCTGGACCGAGAAATGATTAGCAGCACAATTCAAACGCCAAGATGTTCGATAATTCAGATAGACGTGACTCCAACTGCACCACATTTCCAACTGGTGGTGAGGTTGTTATCTCAACTGAGGCCGGCGTGAAAGACAAGCGTGCTACTTATTGTACTACCTTCCCTACAAGTGATGACTTGTTCGTTCCTATTCCTGAACCCAGTGTTACGAATGCTACCCGTCAAAGCGTCACGCGCCAGGTCCTGGATAATGGCTCTAGACAAAGGCCCAGCCTTGCACAAACGCTCACTTGCAGAAGCTCATCTAGTGGTGTACTTCCAGCAAAGCGTTCCCTAGAAACTGAGACCCGGGCTGGCAAGCGGTTGGGGGGTCCGTTCTGCAAAGATGGAGCACCATGGACCAGGTTCCGCCCATTCGCCAAACTCGGAACATCTGAAACTACTTTTCTAGCTGTTGGTTCTAGTGGGCGACTCTCAGACATTGTAGTAGTCAAGGAGCTGAAAGATTTGGGTTCTAAAGTTACGCGTGACCTCATGAGGATAGCGCATCCAAGTATTGTTCATTTGAAAGACGCATGGTTCCGTACCGACACGGCCTATTTGATCTATGAACGAATGGACATAACACTCGACAGACTTCAGCAATTCCTTGAACTGAAAGAGGAACACATCTCCACTATCTGCCGGGAGGCTAGTAAATACAAAAAGAAATATTGAGGTCAACTAGCTAACATAATGAAGGTTCTGAATGCTCTCGAATTCGTTCACAACGAACTCCACGTCGACTATATCGGGTCTATCTACGACAATGTTTACTTTTCTTACGATGGAGCAGTAAAGCTCGGTATGTGCAGTTCAACTTTAACAGACGGATCACTAATACTGAAGGTAGGGAATGTTGGATCCTCCCTGATATGCAGCTCGAACAGTCAACCCAGTAGCGACATCCGGTCTGTTGGAACAATGATGCTATGTATCATGCAACCAGGCACCATGTATAAGAATCCCACTGAGACACAGCTACAGCATCTGGACGAATGGAGTGACAGCGCAGTGGACTTCCTTAGGGCGACTAATACGTCCTGCATTGAAAATTTATTGGAAGTAAGTGGCTTTGAATGCGTGAACATTTTAGTACTAAGGACTCACGCAACAAACTAATAGCACCGTTTTATTACCACGAAAGAACCTGTATCTTTTGTCTCGGTGGTCTGGACCGCAGATAAATTGGTGAAGCTGGATTGGGAACAGTTGTGATGGAGCTCACAGCAGCAACAGGGCGCTATTACTAGGTCATAGCATTGGAATGTAAACTGGATCCAGTCAGACTTGCTGTCAAGTGACAATATATAGCAGCAATTTATACGGTCAATCTGTGCCCCCTTGGCCTTGAAGGGCAGGGACAAAACACTTCTAATTTGTAACGGTATTCTGTTTTTTCTAACGGGGTAAGTAACCAACTGCTGTTTCCAATATCAAGCACAATTAGGTATAGATTGTTCATCTGCTTTACTTCCATCACATGGCCGACGTGTTTTACTATCGGGCCAACTCCAATATTACACCGAGGGGAGTTGATTGGAGCGATGAGCAGCTCGAAGACGCCCACGGAAAGTCAATTTTTATCCTTTAAAATCCAAATTGTTCAAAGTTAACATTTAGAAAAATGCTCACAATATCCATTATATCTTCTAGGATACCTATTTATATGGCTCTCTCCCCCCTGAGATTGCTATCTGCAACCGGTCTAATTCAACCAACATGTCAGCCCATTCAAGAAAAGACGACTCCAACTGCGTCTTTCTCCCTTTATCCAATAATTCTGTCATATCATCCGAATAGTGATACTTGCGATGTAGCACTGTGCAGGAGGGTTGATGGCACGTCGATTTGCGAAAGAATATGTTTGCCAAAAGGACAGCGACGGCAACACCAGTAGATTTGGCGTACCTACTATTACCTGAAGGCTATAGAGAGAACGAAGGCGAGTATTACACATTCCCTACCTAGTCGAGAACTACACCGTAGTATACCTAGCACAGTCCCAATGTCAGATGTCTTAGTTAGGAACCTAAGTTGCCACTTTTGGTTTTACCTAGTAGGTTCGTATATAGATAGCAGGGATACTATCCCGACCATGTGGCTTGGAGGGCAACGATCATAAGAGAAACCTAGGATTGTACTTATTTACCCATCCAATATTCGGAGATAGCTGATCTAAATACTTGTATTTCATTTCAAAGTTGTGAGAGCATGAATTTGTACTATTCCGTGCTCAAGTGCAGCAAATGTAAGTGCGGATTGTTCCATATTGTGATTGGTAACAACGCGCCAACGGTGGTCGTAGGAGTTAGTCCACCTTTTCCGTTATGCCTGACAGAACAACCCAACTAATGAAAGTGGGCTATTTTTCCAACTAACTTCAATTATAAAAAGTCCGTGCCTGTCCATTGATCAGTCCCGGCAGGGGTGCAAACCAAGCGATACGAATGCGTTTAAGAAATGCACATTTGCGCCTAGGCCCCTTTTAAATATGGCATTCTTGGCTATTCCTATTTAAAGCCAAGAACCCCACTGTCTGGTCCCTAATTACCACAACTACTTAACTATGTCGACGAGCTCTGCGGATGAGAGGATCCTCCGGGATAAGCGTCTCTATTCTCGTGGACGAGCAAAGGTGTCATTGAATCACCTCCACTATCGCGGAATTTCATCACGGGGAGAAGTTGATGACAGGCATGTCAACCACCTAGTGGAATTGTTTCAAGTGGAGGGATGTGCTCGACTCCACGATCCCAACCACCATGTCCCGGCAATTGTCTCCCCTGAGGAATTAAGCAATGCCCTGTCTTATTCTAAGCTACGGCTCCTCGACCTGGTCCAAGATGGAGAGCCATACACACTCAATTTCCAAGGGGACGTACGCATTCGCGTCCTGCATGGCGAGCACCGCTTGCGAGCTGCGGAGCGTTTTTTCGAACCGAATGATCAGTGGTGGACGGTTGTTCTTTACACTACCCGTACAATATACTTCGTCCTATTGTTAGTTTCGTAGGTTCACAGCTGACAATCCGCTAGAACTACCGGAACCAACCCAACAGACCATCCGAGAAGAATATTCACATCAGTTGAGCTTTACGGATGGTGATATCTATCGAAAGATTAGGCTCTACGAAAGAGTACAAAATGGTGCCGAGGCAGACAAATGGAAAGCACGCCTTAGCGGCACCAAGGCCAGAAACCTTAATCGGTTGAGCAGCGTTTTATACAAAGACCTACAAAATGCCTTCGACGAGCTTCTTCCATTCATAGGGCTATGGGATGGCTTCCTACTCGGGTCATTCAACCGTCTATTTCACATGGATTGCCCAGAAGTACGGCTAGGTCATCTTGAAGATCTACATGCACTAAACTAGACATAGGAACTAGCTCATTATATTCGCCACATTCATAAGACTTGGAGTTTCATCTGTCATGATCCTGAAATCAGCGGCCTCGTTGACGGTAACACTGTGAGGCTTTTGGAAACTCTTACCCCAGAGGCGACAGCAGATCAATCCACTATTAGACGGCTTGTGCATAATGGTGACATATTCTCAGGCATGAATAGGCTGACCGTCATGGAACAAATTGTCCCTCGTCTGTTCCAGGTTCAAGGGCGGATTCCGTCCTTTTTTACTTTTTTCGAAGATACAATCTATCTGGAAGCGTGCATTAAATCACTACGCCCATTACTGCCACCAAAGCAAAAGAGACAGAATACAAGTATCCGACAGACCTTCTACCACTGTTTTACCGATATCGAACAATCAGCCGGTATAATTAAAATACAAACAAATAACAGCAAATTCAGGAGGGTTCGCGGGGAAACAGACCAGCGCAAGGAGTTTGGCTACCTCACGATATTCCTCGCAGCCATGCGTGACTTTCCTGTGCTGAGCCGGACTGCCCCTCTACAGTCACACGGAGAGAAAAAACCCCTGGTTGGAGGTTCCATCGAGGAACGTCAACCACATCTAGCGTTATTAGCGCTGGAAATGGGGTTTGACAGCCCCCAGATCCAGGCCCTTGCAAACAAAGATCCTGACATTGCAGCTGCTAAAGAGTTTATACACTGGTACCGCCCTACAGACCAGTATGAAATCAACCATTATGAAGCCGAGAAGCTTGCACGGTACATGGCAGGAAAGATGAGAGTTATTGCAAGTCCAAAGGACAAACATGCCACTCCTGAATTTGCTGGTACTGTTGAGGTGACCAAGAAACTGCGGTGTGGGCTACCAGATAATATAACCTATAAAAAGGATCGGAATCATTTATTTCTCGACACGATATACAACTGCAAGCCACCCCTTGGACAACATCTGACGTCACTGGCTTTTCAGCGAGATATATTTGTTTGTTTTTTTGGAGTACACTCCATTCCACAAGAGACCCGAGAACCACCCGAAATCAATTGTGGAAATGACGGTGAAGCTCTCTCGTCCGCGACAGGGTTGGCTACGGCTACCGGACAAGACCACGCCATTTCTACTATAGAATACAGTGGGGATGAAGGCTGCGTCTCGTTATCTAGCTACGACAGACTGAATAGCTTCATCAACCTGTACGGGACGCCAGGCAAAAGGCAAGATACTCTCGAGTCCAGCAATTACAACACGAGAAGCAGCTCGATACTGTCTAGCACGCCCATCTCAAACTTCCATAGCTTACGATCGATTGAAGCTTCGATTTTTCCTCACAATCCTCAAAGCCCAACCCTAGACAACATAGCGACCGGTGACAATGAGACGTTGGCTCCTGGTTTTGAGAGGTCAACTTATCGGGAGATGAACGCCATTCACGCGCTTGATGACAGCCTTAGGCCGTCAGAGGCCATAAAGAGCTTCCTTTGCAATCCTCAGCTCATCGTGGTTTACCTATGGTGCGATAGAAAATATATTAAGTTCTGGGGTTCGCAGAGGTTGGCTTTTGAGGAGACTATGTGCTTTCTGGCAGATCGCCGCCTAAGATTTGCGATTTTTCAAGGGGAAAAGGTCGTTATAACAGGCCTGAATGGCCTCTGGGAAGAAGTTCAAGACTGTAAGCTGGTGCTTGCTGGTCCGAAGTCGACTAGGACACAGCACGACGCGGCAGGAACAATAGATAATCTTTTGCACCGAATCGACGAGCGATAGCGCCCAAGAAATAAAAGGCAGCTCAAGCTCCCTAATGCTTAGGCACTCCTCCCTAATGCCTAAGCACACCTTCCTAATGCCTAGGCACTCCTTCCTAATGCCTAGGCACTCCTTCCTAATGCCTAGGCACTCCTTCCTAATGCCCAGGCACTCCCCAATGCCTAGGCACTCCTTCCTAATGCCTAAGCACACCTTCCTAATGCCTAGGCACTCCTTCCTAATGCCCAATGCCTAGGCACTCCTTCCTAATGCCTAGGCACTCCTTCCTAATGCCCAGGCACTCCTTCCTAATGCCTAAGCACACCTTCCTAATGCCCAGGCACTCCCAAATGCCCAGGCACTCCTCCCTAATGCCTAAGCACACCTCCCTAATGCTTAGGCACTTCTTTCCAATGCCCAGGCAATGTGCTTCAATCTTAAGGTATTTCAATGCTCAGAGTTTTTACTGGGTTACTTTCCTTCTCCCCCTGAATCCATACATGCTTTTTTACCCTGGCTTCTGGGGATATCTAAAGTATTTCCTTCTCAATTTCTGGTGAACAAAGCAAAATCATATTCGTATGCAATACACTTAATATGAGCTTATCTTGCATCCTTCTCCTAGTCCTGTTTCGCATCCTTTTTTACTGCTGCGACCATTTCTCTAAACCCGTTGTAAGCCCGACCAATCCCATATGCCATGAAAGTATGCTTTGACTGTCAGCATGTACTAGTAATTCCGGTTTCTTACTTCCACATAAAAGTTCACCGATTGGGCTTTTTTGAGTCAGAGATTGGAAGTTTCGTATTTCTGGACTCCATCTGTTAGGTCTCATCAAAACAATAAGGTTCGGCTTCGCAGATGCTGTATCGGGCTCCATGATTTCCATCATCATGAATCCTAAGGCCCGAATATCTTCTTTGGGTTCTGGTTTTTGGTTCTCTATAAGGAGATATGATCCAACATTTGCTGGTTCGCTGAATGTCAGCGCCCGTCATAGAGTAAACATGAAAGGATCGATACCAATTTTAACATCTCCAGCCTCAGTGAGGAAAATGTTTTCAACAGAAATATCTACTTTGCTGACGTGAAGCTCGCTGTGGAGATAGTTTATCCCGTGAAGGACCTTTGAAAGAAAGTTAGTAACATGATAATTAATATCTAATTTAGTAATACTTCTTACCTCTCGACAAATAAACGATATATATTTTTCTTCCAGTTCTACCTGATTTCGAAATTGGCCCAATGTGATGCCTATGAACTCGTAGGCAAAATAGACAACGTTTTCATCAATAAAGGCAGCTAGGAGGTTTATCAAATTCGCATGAGCTGTTCTCCGAAGGTTGATAGCCGAGCTTCTTGCTGCTATTGTGCTCTGCTTGATAGCTACTACCTTGGTTACGGCGGTACTGTCTTGTGCTAAACGCATCCCCTGATTTCCCTCGTCACCGATTATGGTATATCTCCGCCATGGTGAACCCTCCTGGCAAAAGGAATCCTGGCTTTTTGGTTGATCCAGGGCCATATGGACGCTCTTGATAATGATAGGTAAGCGCGGCGGCTTGTAGCGTTCATGAAAGTCTTCTTGAGAGCAATGCCCCATTTGAAAAGTTGTTGACACTGGTCTGTCCTTCCTGGCGGACACCAAGTCAACTGACCCTATTCCAGCCATAGCTCCGGAAGGGGATTTGTGGAAGTTAGACAGATTTTAACGATTGCTGCATTACAACTCTAAGTTAGGGGCCAGATATTTTATTTATTACTCCTCTAAGCACTTATAGCTGTGTGATGCAAAGTGCGCATTTTCAACTTTCAAGTTTTTAAGGCGATAGAAAAGGGAACCCCCAACAAAAACATTAGTACCACACTAAAGTGGGCGGTTGATTGAGTGAGCTGATTGGGGAGAACAGCCGAATTGGCTGGAAAAAATCGCACGTAATCATCTTCCAATTTCATGTTTTGTCACCGTCTCACAATGAGCAATCTTGTCCGGTGTTAACACATGCCAAACTAAAATCCTTGCATCATGCTACCCAAAGATGTAGGCGCCAACTCAAGGCTTTATTCTTGGGTTCTCGAGCCAATTTTGACATTATCAAAAGCCCGTAAAAAGTTACTCATTGGTCTACTAAATCGAAGATTCACTTTCTTACATGCTCCATTTCCAATTGGTAATTCGGTTCTGTAGTATCACATGTACATAATTTACAAAAGCTTTCTCATATACTCAGCTATCTGTCGACTATATAAAGACGAAGTATCGCCCTTTTCCGGTCTTCTTTCCCAAATCATTCTCATACTCTGCTGGCCAGAGATTCCGTTCATTTAACCATTCACTCGCTTGTTAAACTCGTCTGAAAGTTGACCCTTGGCTGGCCTAAGGCGCTCATTTTTTTTTCTTTTGTGGTCGATTGTTTCGAGTCTTCCCACGGGTATAAACAAGCATGTCGCGTCATCAAAGACCCGAGGACATTGACGTTGAACGGGGAGAGGGTGGAGTAGCGGTCCCACCACCACGACGGAGCCCCCGCCTAGCCCGACAACAAGCTCCGACATTACGCACCTTCCCGGAGCCCACTTCGGGTCGTCAGGTCCAACAAGAAGTTGACTTGGGTCAAGCATCTCCCTTGAGGAACGTTCCGGTTCCAAATCCAAGCGAATCTGCATTGACTACACCACCTCCAACTAATCGCTCTACTCCCGCGGCCTCTACTTCCACAAATGCAACCAGCGTTGAGGCTCCAGGGGAAGGCACTGCAGGTGCGACAGCAGAATCTGAAATCACAGATCTTTGCCCAATCTGTCGTGACAGCCTTGGAAATGGGCATATAACGCGGAACTGTTTCGAATGCAACTACTGCTTTCATGCTGCCTGCTTGGAGGCATGGTCAAGGAGACAAACTCAGGATCCCCCAACATGCCCTATGTGGTACGTATCTTGTAGTTCCTAGTTACGAAATAACTATTCGCTGATGACTATATAGCCGATCCATACGAGGATATACTCCTTCTCGTGAGCCGACAGGCGAGCCTGACCCCATGAATATTGACACTAGATCTGTTAGCAGTCAAGAGACTGTGCGGGATACAACCCAGCGGAACAGTGCTCCCCGTCAGCGCGGGCCAGCTTTACCACCCCTTCCAGGAGTAAGGCAAAATGTTTCAGTAGCTCCTCAGGTGTCGCGACCACGAGCTGTCGAACGATCCTCTCCTTCACCAGCAAGATCCGAACCCATTGTCCCCGGATATACTAGCGATGGAAAGCAAATTCTTTATGCACGTAACGGGCGCGCAGTGGTTCAAGACGAAGATGGAAATCTCAGCCTTTATACAGCTGCAGAGGCTGGAGGCAATAGAGTTCTCAATGATGCGCTTGCTCTCGACTCCGTTGGGCGAATTGAAACGGATGGCTGGAAGGAACTCAAAGCAGATTTCAACGCCCTAGGAGATGTTTACATCGAATGGGCTGTTCCTGCAGCCTGGGATCCGTACAGTACGAGGTTACCGGAAATTATGTGCTGTGTCGTCCATCATCAAGGAGGACAGCGCACCAAGAGAGTTGGATCACGATCGAATGTGAAGCTTCTTTTCGGTAACAGAGTGGCTGATAGAATGATAGCAGAAAGCCTTCATCCAAGCGCAACTAATCCTGAGGAGGCGCTAGAGCAGCTTCATGGAGTGACTCGTCTTCAGCGCGCGAATTACTGGCGAGACAACCCAATACTTCCCCGATCTGCAAGGGGAGTCTAATATGCGCAGATCCAATTCATGTCTCGAATATTTCCTTTTCTTTTTGATGTTAGTTGACTATTTTGTTCTCGATCGCTGTTCATGTGGCATTCGAAATGTGCTTTATTGTTATGAACCTGTTTGGGCTAAATTGTAAATCGAAAGTCTCTTAGCTAGTTGTAGAAGAATCAACATATTTAGAAACACGCGGAAGTGACCCAGCTCTCCTGGAATATTGAGGGGTACGAATGAACCATTTGGGCCTGGTAGTTCCAACACGCCCTTAGCAACGGCCCAACCTGCGGAAATTGATCTTGGTATGGGCGAATAAGTCGCACACGTGAAGCCACCACTCTAGAACTATATCGAATACCTAAAGACAATGAATGGTTCAAGAGCTTCTAATCCCCACTCCTCTGCCTCATCGATCTCAATACCAGGACACCCGATGGGGCGGATAGTATTTCTATTTATTTCCAAAATTCTTTCAAGATCTCTGGGTGTATCGTCAAATCAGACATGTCAATCAGCTTGTTAGGATATCGGCGAGTACACTGTGGATATAATCAAAGATTAGAAAGTGATATGTTATTTCATTTCATTTTTGCTGTCCTTATACCATAATATGATTTGAGCTATTTGTTTAGGACAGCGGTGGCCTGATTTTAGTAACCAATATTAATCGTCCACTATTTTCGGCCGAGCTTGAGATTAACTCGGGTTACCCAAAAAGGAAAAGTACGATAGATCTGCGAAACTAAGGTTCACAGTTACATTCCTACTCTCACCGGGTAGTTAACTGACCCCACCTCTCATCTATAATAGTAGCAACAGCTCCGTGTTTGTTACACTTCTGACGAGGCCAAGAACAGGGACTTAAGGACAGCTACGGAACAACGATCCAAGTATGTTATTAAATAACAGGTGAAATCCAGGGGCCGGACCATGGCGTAAGCGCTTTATAATATAAAGTAAAAGCTAGACGGATATGCAACAAGAAAGGCACAGGGAAAAAGGATTCTTTGCATATTTGGAAGGCTCATGCGCAGAAACACATCGCTTCACCCAAAGTCTTTGACAATGAAAAACCTTGAATCTAGGCACTTGCCCCGGATTAAAGGCAAGTTATTGAGCATAAAGAGGTATCAATCCGCCTGCACTCCCTTGTCACATCCGACAACCGATATTTCACTCTGTTTGTGATTTTGGTGATAGCGCAGGCTGGTGAGTTCATAATTAAGACGCTGGTTTTCAGCTGAAAGCATATTGTACGTATGATAGAGCCTTTCGTAGGTTTGATGAAGTGAATTGTAAGCAACGCGCTCTTCATGGTTCCGTTTACCCGCATTTGCGAGTGACTGTTCGAGTTTTTCAATATGATGTAAATGGCGCTGCTCGCGTGCGAAGAGGTTGCGCACTAATGACCAGGTGTCAATGGCCTCGTTAGGGTACTAATAAATTAGTCAGTTGATTTGCTTTACAGTTCTTTCACGTCATACCTGTGTTGACATTACTGTCGGAGTCACAGAAAGTTCTTTTGTCTAAAGGTGAAATGTGAAATGTTATCATTTTTCTGGGTGGGTCAGCACCGATATATATGTCATTTCGACACATAGGCTACCAAAGTTTATAATCAAAATGTATTATTTAGACCTCAGTACATTGATTGGGCAAACCCCACTTTCCAATTAAGCGCGTGCCTCCAGCCATGCAAGGCCCGCTTTCTCCCCCCTGTGTTCCCCACCCCATTTGGCGTCTGTGTGTATGTACTATTGTTGAGGCTGTGAGGCAACGTTAGCGCCTGAAGTAGGCCCATGGAGGGTATCGTACCCTAAGCCAGTCTCTCTGTAGCTGGCGCCATTTATTTTCCAGAGCAGAGCCGGTCCGGTAACGGCTCTCTGCCACCTGTCGATTATACTCCCTTTCGATCTCCACCCAACTAAGGTTGAGAAGCTTAAGATGAATGAGTAGTTGCTCCTCGCTGGGATTGTACGGTTTGTTGTGGCCAGATGCACCTGGGCTATTTTCGTCTGATCCCATGATGATTTAGTGAAGGATAGCAAGGAAGTATAGCAGTGCGCTGGGAAGTCTTGATGTGGGTCTCCGTGGGCGCTCGATAAGTTCAGGGTATTGGAGGCCAGAAATAGATTCGTGGGCGTTGCGAATCGAGATACTTAAAATAGACTGGGAAAGAGGGGGCAAGAGTTCGCTGTTCAACGCATGAGGTACCGTGGGCGTCTCGCGGAATTTATGCCCTGTGGTGTACATTCTTGCGCCGCGAGATTGGGGGAAGTCGGCCAGGTTTGTCTATAAAGAAGAGTCATCACCCTCGGATGTCACGGCTAACCAAATCCAAACCCATACTTGATCTGACCATGGATGACGCAGCAATGGACGCACTTCTCGGTTGGGGCACAGGAGAATTAGCGGATTTCCCTGATTTGGACTTTGAACTTTTGGATTCTATTTCCCATCTCGATAATCAGATCCAGCCTATCGAGGACGTTCCAGACCTCATACCCGATTACCAGCCTGCGGCACAGGACACTGTCAACGCCATCGACAGACTGGTTGGCGAATTGTCCACCAGGGTTACTATGCTTGAGGACCAGTAAGGTTCCCTCCCCCAAGAATGTGTGACCAGGGACAACTGATAACAAGTTCTAGACTTCAGTCCGAGCGCAGGTGAGCAAAGTGAGAGTAGGTCGACGCTGAAGCGCTAACAAACGAATCAGAAAACGCGAGGCCCTGGAAGATTACGTTGAGCAACTGCAGGCATTCCTTGAGCAACTCAGCTTTTCTGTTGAGCAATAGGCGTGTAGGGGTATATTACTGGTTGATGAGCGCTCACATGATCTTTTGATGACGCACTGCAATTTGGTTCGCCTGTGAATTTGAATCTCGTTTGTTGAAATATACTTTTGTCCCTGGTAGCCCTGTAAGAGCGGCGCAGTAAGGATTAACGCGTAGGGCTGCGTGCATTGGTTGAGGGCTGCGCTACAAGCCGTGCCACGAGCCGCGCCACGAGCCGCGCCACGAACTATAGAAGAGGAGCTGATCCCCTGCAAAGCGGAACAAAGATACATTCAACATCCGTGAATAGCAGGATGCAGATCCCTGCACCTCTGGCTATTTGACTGCGGCAATCGCCTACGCCGGTTACACATCCCCTCTTTCTCTCCCCAAAAGGTTATTTAAAAAAGCGACAAATACTGCGGCAGCTGTTTGCCACCCATGATCATAATCGCCGCTGCTCCCTACACTGAGCTCCTTACCTCCGAAATGTCGTCCTCTACAAGCGAAGGCCCCACGGATGTCTCCAATCAAGGCAGCGGTGACTTAGTCAATGCTAAGGTTTAGGCAACTTACTCCTTTGATTTACCTCTACTAATCTAAGCACTAGAAACCGCAGGAGAGCACTGAATTCATCGAGGGATATTTAGGAGAGCACATTGAGCTTCTCAAACAGGTTGATGGTTCTCGCTTAATGATCGGCGAGCAGCTCAATAACCTGTCAAAGAGAATTGAGGATCTTCGAGTTTTAAATCAAGAACTGTATCGCCATATTCAACAGATGTCCGAAATTGTGGGCAATGGCAGAAATTGAACTTGTTGGCAGGGTGTTCGTACTTGTTTGTACATATACGACTTTCTTGCTAGGTTTCTGGGACTTGGATGATGACTGTACCGATTGACATTGTTACATATGTCAATTTTATTTATATTTTCTGTGCAGCATATAAATTCCCATATTCCCCCAACATCCCTTGCAGTAATTCTTCCGAAAGAAAGTAAAGCACCACCATGACTACTTGTGACCATATTGTGTGCGTTCGCCACGTAGAAAACGAACGGACAGGAGAGATTGTGCTTGAGGATACGGGTCGATTCTGGCGTGTGGTTCAAGAACTGCCAAATCCATTGCTTCAAACACCTCAGCTGGCGCTATTCATCGGTACTAATGCCAAAGATAACGCTCTGAAGCATATCTATCCGCAGAATAACATTGGCAGACGGGGGGAAAGGGGAAATATCAACCTTCACCTTGAAACGAAATCGATAAATCACGAAACGCCGGTGTTTTTCGCGGAAAGCAGCCCGTTTGTGAAAAATCCAAGCGAACGCAGCCACGTGCTCTGCCATGAAACATTGTCCTATTCCGTACGCTGGAAGACGGACGTATATGCTGCTATCGATATCCTCTACGCAAGATTGTTGTTTCTTTTTAGCGATGTCATCTGCATTTTTGCTGATGATTTTTCCAGTGTGGAGGCAGTGCTCCTACGCCTTATGACGTGGGTAGAGATTGGAAGCGCAATGTCATTTCTGCCTGAATTACGCCCACGACTACTGATTATAATATCAGAGGATGGCCCATATGACTCCTCAAAACACGAATTACTCCGGAAAGCAGTCCAACATTATGCGACGCAGCTGAATAATGCTTTCTCTGCGACTCAGATCTTTCAGCTGGCAGGCACCTATTTATCTCCACTGGCTCGGTACCAACGACTCCAACAAGAAATTAGAACCCAGACTCAGCAAATGCTGGAACTGAAGCAGAAATCCCATATGCTCCTGTCTGCAAATCACCTTGCCTCTTTTTTCGCAAAGGCGGTCGAGAAAATAGCCCAAAGCCGTTCTGAGGAGTTCAACTTCATCAGGGAATCCCGCATACGGAACGAAATAGGCAGAGACTACCAACAGCATATAGAAACGTTCCTGGCGCAGGCCCAGCGTCAGAGGACCCCTTATGGTAGCATCGCATCCTTCATCGCGACAAGCATTCTAATGGACGCATATCCACCGCGGATGCACCGTCAGTGACCCTCACGCTTGAGAGACTTGAGAGACCCTGCTGATCCTCATAGGTTTTCCAATTGAGCATATTTTTACTGTCTTGTATCGCGAATCTTGCTACAGGGCGCTGGAATCGTCTTACAGCAATCTATTCGCACGCCACCTATGCGGGGAGGTTGAACGCCACTGCATTCATCAGTTCAGTCGTCTACAGAATGGATTGATATCCTCTAGTAGACTACACTGGGGTAATATCAGACAACTTGATGCTTCCATATCCTCGTACAGGAGCAACACGACCTGCCTTTTTTGTCTCCGCCGAATGCCGGAATACCACCTCAGCTGTGGGCACTGTGTCTGCAACGAATGTATTCTGGCTTTTGGCGCAGCAACCTCAGGTAGGGAAGGTCGATTTAAGCTGCGGTGCATTCTCGACGATCGAGGTGAAACCACAGTCGATCTCAAACCAAGAACAGCCGGTATCAGGGCCATTGGTATAGATGGGGGAGGTTCTCGGGCTGCCACATCGCTTGAATTCCTGAAAGGACTACAGAGACTGCTTCATAACCTGCCGCTACACGAAATGGTGGACATTGCTACCGGTAGCAGTTCTGGTAATCCTCACATTGTCCTGTTAAACGCCGTTCGCTAATATTATTAGGGGGGCTTATTGCCTTGGCCAAATTTCACTTGCAGTGGCCGGTCAGACGGTGCACAGAAGTTTTCGAACCGTTTGCCATGCGCTGTTTCAGGCGTTCAAAATCTATATTCGGAGTGATCAGGTCCGCATTTCACTACGCTGTCACAGATGCGATTTATGATGAAGCTCTGATGGAGAACTTGATGAAAGAAACCTATGGGTCGGATGCTATATTTTTTGACTATACACCAGATATCGTGCCTGGGACCCGAGTCGCAGTCACCGCAATGACACATGGAGGTCTTCGGACAATCTTCACCAATTACAATGCCTCAGGTGACATACACCGGGATTCTACTGTCAGTCCTCAGACTCCTATCTATCAAGGCTCGAGCTATGTTGCCATCAGACCACACGAGGTTGACAGAGAGCCTCTTACATGGCAGGTGTAGGTCATATTCGTGATACCTTTGCACTCTTCTCTAACATTGCACAGGGCCCGGTCTACATCAGCCGCTCCAGTGTAAGTTATGCTCACTACCATGTTGGGCAATGCTAAACTCAATAGGTTTTTCAAACCAGTGAAGCTCAATACAGGAGACTTCTGGGATGGTGCCCTTGGATTTCCGAACCCGACTGAGCTGGCGGGATGGGAGGCACTCAGACTGTGGCCCGGGGGCACTATCGACGTTGCTATATCAGTGGGGACGGGAGAAGAACCAAGACAACCTAAACTTGCCAATTCACTGTCTCGCCTTCTAAGTGCTTTTAACATCTTTTTGGATGGACAGCACCAATTTTTGAATATAAAGAGAACCACACCAGATCAAGACATATTACGGCTGAATTCGCAGTTGGCTCGACCCATCCGGCTCGACAATGCTGACAGTATTGAGGAGCAGAAGCATTACGTGCAGTGCGACCCACAGATCTGCCAGGACCTGGTTGGGGCTGCAACTGCACTCCTAACCTCAAGTTTTTATTTTCAATTGGATCGCCCTGTGTTTTATAACTTGGGAATTTATTACTGCCAGGGTTCCATCCACTGTCGTGGGGACTATCGCCGGGTCGCAGATGCACTCACGGAGCTCTACTCCTCGCAAATAGAGTTTCTAACGCAAACGGAGGTCCTTACAAAATGTGAGCTGGGTCAGGATATTTGTCCCGTATGCCATCGTTACCGGAAACATGTGTCTTTTTCCGTCCGACACCCGACAGACCTTATCACGATCTCTATCCGTATAGGCAATAAAGTCACTCGGAAAATCAGCGGATTCCCTCAGAGAATATCCTGGTTCCAGCAGCAACAAGGGTTTGATGACCATTTTGGCTCTTCCACTCATGATATTCCAGGGGAAATTCGTTGCATGAATTGTGCTCAACCCAATGACCTTAGTGTGCAGAAACGAAAAGGAACCCACTCCTTATTCAGGTATGCGAAACGAATGAAATACTAGACTCACCGTCGCCAGAATAGGAATCTCTTTGGGAGTTGCAAAGCGCATTCAAGAACTATAATTTATGTTTATTTTGATTGAGCGATTGGCTTTAGTGAGGAAATCATCAAGACCACGGAGAGGTGATAGTCGCTTTAAGGTCTATTTCGCTTTGTCGAAAATGATTGCTCCCATTGCCAAGTCTGTTCGCCGCTACAGAAATTTCAAAGAGAAAGAGAAAGTGGGGTTGTATGAAGGTTCTTTAACCATGAGTTATTTGTGTACGTAGGATGACGTCGGCACAATTCAGAGAGTTCGCTGCCGTGGCTGAGCGCGTTCAGGATCTCGCCTTTTAGTGTTGTCCTACTTTAACCGTGCAATAGGCGAAGCAGATCATAACCACGAACGGAATCTGTGGAAAGTGCGCCGGCGGGGGTGGAGTGTGCCTAGTCGCCAAGAGACCAGCTCCTCAATATGCTGGATGATCCAAACATGTTTCCATTAACGTTTGGCCTTCTGAACTTAGGATTTAACTACCTCATATGTTACTTTTCTACGATATATACCGTTATTGCCAACATTTGCTAGCATTGTTGAAAATTTCCCGTGGCCAGGTTAGTGAACAGGACTTGCTTGAAGGCCGCTGTTGGTAATGGCCCAAAACGTCCACTCGATATTCACAGCAATCGACGCGGGTCACACAATCAATGTCATCCAAGGCTTCCACCCAAGTTATATATGGCGAGCACCAAACCCACAGTATTGGGATGACAGATACCGTATCCTTTCCTCTATACTGGCGGACACTTACGCACCATGTCAACAACGATATATCACTAATAACTTAACTGATACAGTCCATCAGCTTCAGTCCGCAGCCTCTGACATGCTGGGCTTGATCTCAAAACACCAAATTTTGGAGAGCCAGCTTCACAGCCGATCCGAAAATTCTGCCCTCTAGTATTATCACGGCAAAAACAGCAATGGCTCGCCTAAAACAAAATTCTCATTCCGGAGATGGAGTAAAGCTTGGCGAATATTCTTATCTTTTCTTCCTTCTTAAACTATGGCTTTGTGTTCACAAGACTAAGGTGCTTTCAATCAGAAATTTCCAGGTAATATGGATGATAACCAGCTTAACCGGCACCGTTTCTTTTCTCTTTCTTTTTCACGTTAGAGGAATACACTGCTAATAAGATGTTGATGGTAAATTTCCTCCTCGAGAACTGCTAATCTGTCAGTGACTATGGCTGTTGGCGCATGTTTCCAATCGTGAATTTATACCGCGAAGACGATCTTAAAGGTGCCTCTAGGCACTCCAAAGATATCCGCAGCTTTTGATTAAGACCGATTTTTTTTTACTACTATAGGCAGATATAACTGTCTGCATTCGATTTTCTTGAGAAAGTGGCATTTTGTATGATATGAGGGAAGAAAATACGCGTTAAATGATGTTTACTGGTAGGCGTAGAGGAAAACCTGCGGGCGCGGGTGGGTGATTACGTTACCACGGTGTATTATGTAAGATTACGCGGTCGGATTCTGCCACCGAGAGCGTTCCATTCAGTGCCATAAACAGTAAACTGGTAAACACCTGGGTGTGTATTCCGTACCGGTTCGTTCGACGTGTCAAACGGCAGCTGCTTTGCTCCGTTGACTTCGATTCTGAGACATTTGAATATCTGCTGAAACTATTTTCTACAAGGAATGGAAGAAACCATCGCCGAGCTACGACGTCAGCTTGAAGAAGAGAGACGGGCGCGAGAAGAAGCAGAGCGCCGAGAAGAGGAAGAGAGGGAGGCGCGAGAAGAAGCAGAGCGCCGAGAGGAGGAAGAGAGGCAGGCGCGAGAAGAGGCAGAAGGACAAGTGCAACCCAACACACTATTGCTCCTCCTCGATCGCTGCCATAATTCTCTGTCTCAAGCGATCCAAGTTGAGACGGATGCGACCCTCACGACCCAGGGCGCCGCGACCGACCCTGTAAACCGACTCTACCCCAAGCACATCATCCCTTGGCTTGACTTTCCCCAACTACAGGAACAAGTCTGGGAGAAATTTGACCGCACTGCTGCCTTTACCTCGCGCCCACTATTCCCTTCTAATAGCCAAATTGACTACGTTGCTACGAACATCCAGAACAGACCGATATACTCGGAAGCATCTCTTCGGAATTTTGAGCGAGACACGGTGGATAACTTTGTCGAAAAGGTCATTGAGGCTTTGCGAGGTGATGAACTCCTTCGGCGTGAATTTAGAATCCAAAGCCGAGTCGCGTTCTATGATCGCGCAAACCCATCGGAAACTTCGTTGGAGAACAGCCTGGAGCAAATGAATCTTCAGGACGCGCGGACACCCCAACAACCGGCGAACACTAGGCATGGTAGAAGCAGAGGAAAGGCGAGAGGAGCGACACAGAGACAGAAGAGGGATGGCGCTGCACGAAGACGCAATCGGCGCGCGGACCAGTTCTGTGTGCACCTTGTGGCTGATGAACGACAAATACCGGTGTATGCAGTGGAATTCAAAGCGCCGCACAAAGTGACAATCCCCGAATTGGTGGCTGGTCTACACCAGATGGATCTGGCTCGCGATGTCATTGACCAAGAAGGTGACACATTTGAATTTCATGCCACCCGTCTTGTCGCCGCCGTGGTCACTCAAATATTCTCATATATGATCGACAGTGGAGTTCGATACGGCTACATCTGCACAGGAGAGGCTTTTGTTTTTCTGTTTATCCCAGAAGATGACCCTACGATTGTCCAATATTTCTTTTGTATCCCGAATCAAGACGTGCAGCCGGACGATGAAATGCGCCTCCACCGGACCGCCATCGGGCAGGTGCTTGCGTTCACCCTTCAAGCGCTGGGCGCAGAAGCTCCCCCTCAAGAGTGGCACGATGTGGCACACGACAAGCTAACGACCTGGGAGGTCGAATATCTCGACGTGTTGAAGGACATCCCCGAAACTGACCGTAAAGATCCGAGGTCCTCTAATTACCGGCCATCGCATTGGAACCGAGATCGGAAAACCCACAACACACGCTCTCGCGGTCGCTGTCAACCATACGAATCCACACCAAAGCACTCGTCGGCCGAAGGCAGCGGCAGCGACCAAGAATCGCAATCACCCTCCGCCGCAGCAGCGTCGCGTAGCCGATTGAGCCGCAGCCGAGGTAACAGCCGTCAATCAACTAAGGGAAGCGAAAGGACACGAGCCGGCCGGGATAAAAAGCAGACTTCTCGAAAAGACAGGCATTCTACACGACCATACTGCACCATGGCCTGCATCCGCGGCATCGTTAACCGAGAACCTCTGGATCACAAATGCCCCAACTGGAAACTCCACGGTAGCCATAGACACTCCATGGGACCGCAGCAGTTCACTCGCCAGCTTCATCGTCAACTTACCCGAGATCGAAACCTTGGGTTTTATCAGCTGCACGTCTGTGGTCGGACAGGCTACCTCATGAAAGCCACTCTTCTTTCACATGGATACACTGTGGTCATTAAAGCTACGACTGCGGAGAAACAGCATCGCCTTCAAGCGGAGGTGGACAATTATCACCACCTCAGGAGCTTGCAGGGACAGCATATCCCTGTCTGTCTTGGGGACTTTAAGCCTCGTGTTGCATATTGGTATCACGGTCAATTAATGACCCAGATGATGATCCTGAGCTGGTCTGGAACGCGGCTTCAGCGTGTTATCAATGACGGGAATTCCAACTTCTTTCAGCAGGAGCGTGGAAAAGCTCTGGCCATGCTCCGATCGTATGGGGTCATCCATAGCGACAGTGAATGGCGCAATATGTTGTGGGATGACCCGGGGGGCCGTTTGGTCGTCATTGACTTGGAGGAGGTGAAATGGTTGAAGCGCCCTCGGGCCCTTGAATCAGCGTCTGGAAATGCATGTGGTTATAGCGCAAAGGCGGGAAAATCCAGGCAAAGACTGCTTTCCAGCTCAACCGCTGTCCGCACATGACGCCCCCAGGGTCATAGCTACGCCCCATCCAAGTTGATCCATACCCGCGCCTTCCGATAACAAGGAGGAAGGAAGTATGCTCTGAATTGACTAAAGGACCACCAAACCGATTGCTTACGTGCGTGAAGCAAAAAGCAATTTATGGAGATCCGAGGCTGTCATATCTTTTCAGGATATATGAAAACTCCCAAACGACGCAAATATTAATAATCAAAGAGAGGCCGACTGTTCTCAAGGCATATAAGAGCTGAGACCTATCCCTTCAATGCTTTCACGCCGCATGCCAAAAATACATTCAAAGGAAGAGTCGGTGCAACTGTGGCAGCCGCCATAGCGTGACCGCGAACTGTACCATTGCGGAGATTTGAACGAAAGCACCCTCTTCACGAGTTGGTTGTAACTTATCCCCAAAAAAGGAGTCTTGGGCCTTGGCGAATACAGACCACTTGACAGCATTTCGTTAGTGAGGGCACCATGCATGATCGATCTGCATTCAAAACTGCACCCCCGTTTGTTATGCAGGAAGGCCATTCGTTCTTCATAAAGATGCAGCAGTATACTTTCGATAGCCTTGGTCCTCCTGTCATCTATCGCTTCTTAAAAAAAAGGTTAGATACGCCGACACCGAAATCTGTTCGTACTTACCGAGAACATTCTTGGGGACTGGAAGCGCTAGGCAATTAATCGGACACGGGCTTTGCGATATAGCTATCGAAGTCACTTCGTTGAACTGGCTTTGTAGTTGGAACACCCAGGAAATCCATAGCCACAAAATTAAATCACGAGAGTATTTTGCAGGGATTTGTGGTAAATTTCCGATCCATGCGTCCAAGAACCCCATCGCCTGCGTGCATTTATAATAGTCTGCTATGACGGCAACTTTAGCAAGCATCTCGAGAGATAGCTTCCGAGGTATATCATTGGGCTGGCAATGTATAACCCGAAGCAAGATAAGAAGTGCTTCGATATCCCAGGCCTCTGTGAAAATCTCAACGGAGCCTTCTTGAAGGAAAGTGACGCTCTCACTCCAACCGCCCCTAAGTATTTTTTTAAAAAAAGGCGAAGCAAGCGTCAAATGCTTCGCAGATACTTGTATCCTATAGCTCTCTGATAAAGGTTTATCACTCTCGTACTGTTCCGCGTCGTCGTCGTAAGCAAGGTGCTCAACAGCCCTGTGATGAGCGTGGCTGTGTTCTGAATCTGAGCGCCCATCGATAAATTCAGTTATGTGGGGCTCTTCGATGGTTGCTTCCACAGGTGATTCAACAGGCTCCCCAGCGCCTTCTTCTGCTTCTATAGGCATTTCGGGAACCTCGTCTGCGGGTTGCTGCACAGGTACGTCGGGAGACTTTTCAGTGGGTACTTCTACAGCTATGCCGGGTCGTTAGCTTCTTGCGATGGCTCACGCAATGAACGAATACCTAGTTCATAATAGTCCTGTAAGAGTTGATTGGGAACTAATTCTTCGTTCCACACCGCAAAGGGAGGATTGGGGTTGCTCAATACTATGACAACTTCTCCTTCCGGATCGAGGATATGAGTTAACTCATCCATAGCGCTTGGCCTGTCTCAAACTCGCTACCATGGGTGCTTAATACATAAGTCAAAGGCTGCAAAACGGGAGTGAAGATATTGTAAGAATGTAGAGGTCCATAATAATGATATCAATAAAGCCCCTCTCAGATTCAGAGCTTGCTGGTACTGCACAATGTAGGCAAAGTCGTGGCCATTGTTGATTGGAACCCCTCCCATACCGATATTCCATTGTTGTCGTGGCATGCTCCTTATGTGGCACCATCTTATTGGATAGAGCTCACGTCACAAAACCTCAATATGCCCGAAATTACAAAAGTCAGTCACATTGGAACTAGGATTAGCACCAGCATGTTTCTTGAACATGGCTTTAAACAGAACAAATGTATATGTAGGGATTAGATGTAAGTAAGACACAAAACGATCTTCTTCCAGAACTAAATTGGGCTAGAAATGAGTTCAAATCTCGATGATGCACTCACTATCTCTAATATTCCCTGGTTTGTCTATTCTAATCGCCATAACATATGAAGAAAGGGTGGAAAGATTTATGCCCCTTACCCATTGAGCGAACCCTAGTTGTCGCCTCATTGTCGGATATACGTCGAAGCCCATATTTGATTTATGGCAGGAAACAATTATTGGAGCTCAACTTGCCCGCGATATGGCATTGAGGGAGTATATTCTTAGATAGACCTCGGCAAAACGCGAGTTGGTTCGGGTTCTCACTTTCTGGCCCGTGGGGGTTGACTAAGCCGCCACTTCATCCCTGCCAAGCCTTCTCTTCGAGATTGTGCCCCTTTTCTATACGCCGAATTTTGTGACGCAGCACATTTTGTCTCAATTACCGCATGTCTATTGTTTCTTTCCATTTCAATATAACTGAAGATTGTCAATCACATGTCAATGGCTGACGCCGCCTATCCGTCGATATACTGTCCATTGTGCAAACATGACCTGGGTTGCATTCAGACGTTCCATTTCTTACTCGAGGAAGGCGTACAAGAAGACGGCCATGGGACCGGAGAACTGATACGTCGCCACTATATGGACATCAGAAGCATGACCGAAGCGGAGCGATCGCAGGAGGTCACTGTGCATGTCTATTGTTGGTTGATCGCTGAGCGCGTCTTCAGAAAGGTTTGTTACGACCAGGCGTGGATTGATGAACTTAAAGGCTACCTGCATTACCTTTCTCCTTTCATGACTAAGGCTCCCTTCCAACAAGAAACAGACTCTCTGGATTTCGATGTCTGTTCGGTCCTGAAGCCAGAATATCGCAGGAAAGAAGTTCGAGCGCGATTTTGCTTGCCTTTGCCTCCCGAAATCATTCAAAGAATCTATCGTTTCCTTGACGATGAAGAAGACATCATCAATCTAGATGATGTTCTGCTCATCGGACCTTGCCTGGAGCAATGGAGGGAGCTAGGATACAAGTTCATGTTGGCGGACGATTTGGACCCCAGAATGAATGTAATCACTCTCATTCAGAACACCAGGCGAAGACCGCAAGGTCGCTATCCCAAAACCGCCAATTATCGAACTATTTGGAGAAATATTGAGTTGATATGGAGAGTTATGGAAAGCCCTCTAGTGACGGAGAACTTGGCGAGAAATGCCCCTGTCTTGCACCATGTAAAGCATGAAGATCACCACGGTTGTGTCCGGCATGCTATTATGCTTCCAGGGACTCTCTACATTGTTTTCATGTTTAAGGAGTGTCAAGATCTGCAGACTCTCTGCGGGATGGTATTTAATGGCCGATTGATTGGCCACGAAGGCCCGATATGGAAGCCAGTTTATGTGACTTTTTTGAAGGGCCTTAAGATCGCGAGTCTTGGGAAACACATTGTTGGCATTCAAATAAGGGATTCGTTT
Source organism: Aspergillus bridgeri (assembly GCA_027569665.1). Lineage (NCBI taxonomy): Eukaryota > Fungi > Ascomycota > Eurotiomycetes > Eurotiales > Aspergillaceae > Aspergillus > Aspergillus bridgeri. The sequence continues at coordinate 3,707 of JAPDKQ010000163.1, read as the reverse complement.
GGTTGGCAACCAACTTGGCATGGTGACTGTCTGCACCGCAGTTCGTACACCACTTTTGAATGGGCTTCCAGAAGCAGCGAACTTGTGGCTTCATATGATGTAAGCTTCCCTTGGACCTGCTGAGCGGGCCATAATGCATGATCGCACTTACATAGGCATATACACAGGAGACCCGAATTGTAGAACTCGGACACCGGATTCGACAGATAGGTATATCTTGAATGGTGGGAATTTTTGGCACGGCAAAAGCACCAACACTACAGCTATGTTTTGTCGATTGGCCGCTTGTTGACTGCTTTTGGTGGGATTACTGTCAGATATCTGGCAGCTAATTCATCCCACTTTATCTGACGTGGTTTCGGATAATGTGCATCCTGTATATATAACCTTAGGAGCATGTGACCAAACTGGCCCAAGGATCGTACCGGCTTCTCTTGTGAGGGACGCCATTGGTTGGTGTCCGAGCCACAGCAGCTTATGTCGGGAGGTTAATGGTTAATTCGGATATACAAGCCAAAACGGACAGAAAGGCAATACTCGTAGACGAGGGCAACGAGCTCCACGGCCAGTAACTACTTTCACGTTGACTATCCAGTAGGAACGGTTTGCTATGGGGTATGACGTCAAGACCTTTAGTTCTAATGCTGCAGGTATTCGTACTGCGGGGACGACTGCAACCTCATTGGCCCGAACACTGCAGTGGTAGGGCTAGTTCGGTTATCAATCCTTTATATATCATTTCTTCTACACTAACACTATCCTAGGATACTATTCTAACGCAGCATATAAAACACATAAGAAATACCGAGAAATACACAGGCCATATTTGCCCTTTTCATTTGTGTTGTTGCCGCTGCCGAACTGAAATTTGTTTCTTGTGACGATGGAGTAGCCGATGGATAGGTTGAAGTGGTTCCTGCTACCTTACTCGGGGCAGTCAAAATTGAAGTTGGTATTTCAGAACTCCTAAATAATTGGCTGGTAGAAGGCTGAAAACGATCACTGCCCATCACAGAGCTGGTCCTTATAGGAGATGGGCTCACAATATGTGAGCTAGAAACTGGTTTTGAAGAGGACCAAAACCGAACACTGCTCTTTGAAGATGTAGGCTTTATGCGAGACGAACTCATGCGAGGCGAACTCATGCGAGTGCTTAAACATGGCTTCGCAGACGACGAAAACGGAGCACTATTCCTTAATGAGCCAGTTCCGGTAGGTGACGGGCTCAGAACGCCAGAACTAGGGCCTATTTTAGTGGATCCGTATTGATTAAATCCTTGACTTGGTAGGTGTTGTGTATTGAGGATGGACAAAGTGTCCGTAGTACAACCACTAGTGTGCACTGGGCCGCAAAAGAATATGTATGACCTTGCGCTTGTCACAACAAATTCATTCCCCTCAAGTGGAGTGGGCTTAAGGCTTTCACATAGTGTTTCCGATGTCCATAGCTCGCATGAGGGGGTTTGAACTTCAAACTTCACAACATCCCCAGCATTGGCAATCAATCGATTGGGCTGAAAGCGTGGTTTTCCGTCAGTGGCCTGCACATGAAATGTCTGGCGCGCTGCAAGTGCAGAGGTGACTGATGTCACTGGAGAGACATTGAAAGCTCTAGTGGAGGACGGCCCAAAAATGATAAATGCGATTATAATAAAAGGAAGCATGTTGCCAGGTTGGATGATAGTTTGACATTGATGGCGGGTTGTTCTAGATGAATATTTATATGTTTATGCCTCCGGTGGTACTGGTAGCATGGTAAGTATCTCATTGTAGCATTGTAGCATTATAGCATTATAGCATTGTAGCATAGCACCGTGGCAACGTAATACTGTAGAATTTGCACATATGATTCTATCTTTAAGTCTATTTTGGGTGCATTATGCATAGAATTGTATTTTCGCGCTTCCAATGGGCAGGAACCGCAGGTTCTAATTTTAAAACTGGTAGAGCAGTTATGGGCGCGGGATATTTGCCGCCAGAAGCAAGGGATTGCGAGACAACGAGTAAGGAGGGCATTCTAAGTTCTATACCTTCATATGTACCTCGGCTTGAGGACTACTTTTTGTCTGAAAAAAAGAAAGGAAGGAAGAAAAATAACATAAATCTCAGTAAATGAGGCTACCTAAGAAAAGACACTGCACCAGATAAGAGAAAATAAGCGCCGGGCAATAACTCTCATTTCCACTGCTAGCGTTATAAACACTCCACCATAAATTGACGCTCGATAGTGCTTAGACAGTACTATAATCCTTTTTATGTGTATCGTCTAAGGTGACGCCATATGAAAGAAGTAGATCTGTTTCTAGAGCCGCAAGCTTTTCAGATACCTGGTTGAGGGCTCTGTGGATTTTTCCTCCGGCGTGTTTGGTAGTTGAAGATATTATGATAAATGCATGCCACAGCTTATGCTGGTTTGATGCTCGAAGCAAAGCTTCCTGGATCAATTGATATACTTCGCGCGCATCACTGAATACCTGATTCAGGGCCATGTGTGCTTCTTGATGGAAAGCAAGCTCTTGTCGTAGACGCCCGATTTCACGGTGGAGGTCGGGTACCGATGGGGGAGAATCGAGCTTTGACTGCTTGAGATTACTTGACAGCCGTTCCAAGTTCACGGTCCTCCCACCGTTCTGTAATATCACGTGATCGAGCGCAGTGGGCTCTGGAGTGTTCATTGTGGACTAGATGAGAAGGAATGGAGATGGATTTGTTATAGTAGGTACAAAACAGCTTTAAATACTTAAACATAATTCATTCCGTAGCTGTGCGGCCGGTCTGCTAGGCGCTCGAGCGGTATTTATTCTACCCTCCTATACCTCGGGACAGGCAATCGGGTTCTAATTGCCTTTCTACCAAATGCTTGGTCTGAGAGTGGCCCCAAAGCCTGGAAGTCATCATTGGTTCTCGTTCGTGGATGTTCCAGAATCTGCCAGTGGTTAGTTCACGATGCACGAACCGCTCTAACGATACTTACATTTCCGAAGGCGGGTGTATCATCATGGGTCTTGAAAATGAACTGACGGTTCATGTTGTCTGCCAGGACGACCACTGCGCAAACGTCAAACTCATTGCAGAATTTTCGAAGTTTGCGGAAGACTGTTCTGCGCCGTCGTCCTTCAGCTGATTTGGACACCTGGTTGTTCATAATGAAGAAAGGGAGATTTCGGCTTTGGAGAGACTTCACGTTTGTGTAAAAGCGATAATGAATGAAGAAACTGAACGGGAAATGCTCCAATTTATAAGTTTGATTGCTACTATGCGTACTGGCGCCAATGTCAAAAATAGTATGCTGGAATAGCCGTTTAGACGCTCAGGCTGAAAATAGCATCATTAATCGCCCACGGATTTTGGCAATTGCGGCTCGGTTGGTGCATAGAACATCGCGTAGTCGCCCACGAGATCCGAAATTAATCCGCTCCACACCCTCGATAATTAAAAAGCGAATAAAACAAAAACTTCTCAACGAGCTCAGTCATCTGTTTCTTGCGTACTTAGGAATATTTAATCGCAAAGACCCTCTATGGCCTAATCTAACTACCTAACCGAAAAAATGAATCCATCTCAACTATACGCTTGCACCTTGGGCGGAATAATTGTGTATCTCCTTCTTGCTCGCATTATTCGATCTTGGACCCGATGGCCACACTGGACTAGACGCTTGTTCAAACCTTTTTATAATAAACTTGTATTTACCATTCTCAAACATG
>JAPDKQ010000162.1:0-35564 GCA_027569665.1 Aspergillus bridgeri | reverse complement strand
CCGGTGGTGGCTCCTCCGGTGGCTCCGGCGAGGGCTCTGGTAACGGCTCCGGCGGCGGCCAGAGCTCCGCTCCCCCCGCTCCTACCTCTGCTCCTCCCGCTCAGCCTACCCAGCCCGCTGGCAACGACGGCGGTGTCTTCGTTCCTACCACCAAGCCCTCCGAGCCCGCTCCCACCCAGCCCGCTGGCGGCAACCAGGGCGGTGCCTCCGGTGCCCAGTCCGGTGCTTGCTCCTCCGAGGGCCAGTGGAACTGCGTTGACGGCTCCAGCTTCCAGCGCTGCGCCAACGGCCAGTGGACTGAGGCCCAGCCCATGGCTTCTGGCACCCAGTGCACTCCTGGCCAGGGCGCTGATCTTGCCATCGCCGCTCTCAAGCCTCGCATACTCTCTGAGATGCGCCACCGCAAGCGTGGTAACGCTGCCCGCCGCCACGCGTAAACGAACTTTCTCATCTCCCGCTGAGCGGCTGAGAAGCTCACTCGTTTTACGCGCCCTTTTTTCATTTTCTGGGATCAATTTTTCTTTCTTCGTTTCCTTCCATAGGTGGTTTTGCTACTTTTGAGGACCCTGATTTGGTGTGAGGTTGTTTTTATTTTCTCTAGATGTACCTTTATCGATGAGGAAAGAAGTGATTTTGCTATATCAAAACCAAGATCGACTGTCACAGCCACATCACCAGCCGCATCACCAGTCACCGACTATTATTATTATTATTATTATTAATCAAGTTTATTGTCCGTATCGAGCCTCACGGCTATGGCAGACCCTTCACCAGGGACCCAGTTCTATTGTACATAGAGCGGCCTCAAGGGCTGCATTTGCTCAGTAGTCTCAGATGGAAAGAGGGGAGCCTTGCACCTGTCTTAGAGCTGCTAGAGCCCTAAAGGGATGGCTCTGTAAAAGCCCGCCGCTGATCCCTCAAGGTACTCCGCCTTATCCAATTTATACCCCTCCTGGGAGGGGTTGGGGCTTTGCGCTAGAATATCCCCCCCGCCCTGGGAGCACATCGCCTTTCGGCATAGGGAAACTCTTATACGTCTACCATCCACGGCACCGCCCCCTCACGAGTCTTCAAACGCGAATAGCTTGCCGTTGTACTAACACATTTGCTGCTGGTGAGAAGCTGCTGCGAGGGACTACCCAACCTTAGGGTCTTTGGGATGGAACTGAACAATTAACGTCAATAATGCCTCGATGTCACATGGGAAGTCTTACCAACCAGGGACAACAAATAGGCGCCAGGAATTTTGTGACGAGTTGACCGATCTCGCCCCTGACGGACGGCATGCGACCGGATAGATTGGACTCCAAACCAGGAGTGAACGCGTCGTAAAGCACAAGCCACTTCATGTGGGTCGATTATGGGAACAAAAGTACCTTGGTGAGTTTCCTCACTGGCTGGGGTCATTGGGAAACGGAAAGTGAACTGAGCTTGAGGCACACGTCGATTGCTAGGTTTAGCCCATGGTTGGGTGAACGCGACCTGCGGCGCGTTTCGACATTCCATTCAATTATCCGAAAAGTTGACTGTTACCGCTTTACTTATGGGTGGCAATACAAGACAAACCAACGTCCATCCCTAGAAGTGCTCAATTTCCGCCGTGAAGCTCAACTGATCTGTATTCTTTTTGACCCTATTTCCCCTCTCGTCCCGAATCTCGATCAGAATGTCTCCAACTCTGAAGCCGGACATATTCATTTACGCCGATTTTGACCTTCAAGCATTGTGCCGTCAAGCGAGCAGACTGCGGCAGGGTGTTTCATGTGTTTGTGATCCAGATCAACGTCCTGCCTCGGGAAGTTTCAACTGGGCTATCTTTATTTTATTGGAAGATGGGCGTACGATGAGTTTTTAGATCCCCTGATCCCAGAACATTCATGCCAATAGAAATGGGCATGAAGCTACTGGCAAGTGAAGCTGCCATGCTCCAATATCTCAGGGCTCATAGCGACATTCCAGCTCCAGAAGTACACGATTATTGGCAAGTACTTCTTTCAAAGCTATACTGTTCTAGCTCTAACCTACTATAGCGCTTCATCTGATAACAGCATCGGAGTTCCGTTCATTTTTATGAGTGAAGCGCCCGGCTGGCCTCTGTCAAAAGTTTGGAAACCAGCCGGCTCCTCTCAACCTAACTTAGATATTCCCAGCACGATCAAAATACTTACTCAGCTGGGCGATATCACCTGGAAACTTTCGCAGTTACGGTTCGATAAAATCGGCTCACTCGTCGAAGAAAATGGGTCCTTTGTAATCAAGGAGTGTCTCTCTCGTGGCCACATGCTACATGGACGATATGCTTTGGAGGTCCCACGTGGTCCATTTACTTCTGCATCAGAGTTCTATGACAGCCAAATTTCGGCTTTTTTGGAGCATTCGGAAATTCTGCAGCTATCACATCACAGCTTTGTGGCTCCTGTTCCCTCGCACGATGACTATCCATCCAGCACGCAATTCAGGAGTGCTGTGAATTTATGGAACGACTTTGTGACAATTGGACGCAAGACCGACTCGTCGGATAACAGACTAGATTATATAATTGCAGGCGACGCTCTCCGTGATATTATACGGAGGATTCAGCTGCCAGCCGTTAATCTAGACACTTTTCCGATGTGTCATGCCGACTTGAGTGTTAACAATATTTATGTTGACGATGAGTACGACATTACCTGTATCATTGATTGGGCATTCGCTTCGTCCATCCCTGAATCTATGCTGTTAGCTACACCAGGGCTGCCACAATACCGCGACGAAATCAGCTCAGAGTTACGTGCATCCTTCATAAGTGGTTTCGTTGCTGCTATGCCCAGATTTATGCAAAGGAAGTTGATCCACGGATACCGCGAATCGCTTGAGCAGGGCCAATTAGCCTGGAGATTAAGTCGACTTCTTAATCTAGATTCTATCGGTGATTACCATTTCTTCGCTACTATATGGCACTTTGCACATGGTCCTGAAAAGGACCTAGGACAACACTTCTTACAACGCCGGCGTTCGGCTCACTACATTCGACAAGACTTGTGAAAATGGTCAGGAAGATGGGACTCACTCCGGATAATAAAGATATTTTCCATGGCCACCGTCGGGCTGTCTAGATGAACTAACACCTTTTGTGGTGTCTGATGAGCGTGCATTCCGGCACCTTAACCTCGCGTTCGGTTCATCCCGCATCGCCAGTTCTGCTTACCAAAAATGGCCCACTAATAGCGCTTCATTCTAATGCCCACGTTCAACTAAGCAACAAGGGCTTCTTACATATTTAAAGTTTGAGAATAGGTTAAGGTTGTTTCAACCCCAATGCCTCTAATCATTCGCTTTACCTCATAAATAAAGATATTGAGAGCTTGAAAACCTGCGAGACATGCATACAGGCAAAGAGCATGAAGAGACAGAATCATGTGAACGTTCCCAGAGCATCAAGACCTTTGAAAAGAGTGTATAAGGATTTTTGGGGTCCATACAAGAAGGCAAAGACTCCTGAAGGATGGAGGTATTATCTCTCCTTAGTTGATGATTGCACACGACTGCCGTGGATTTACCTTACTAAGAGTAGAAAGGCAAAGACAGTGCAAGCGATCCTAAAGCAATGGCTAGCTGGAGTGGAAAGAGAGTAAGGAGCAACCCTACTATCAATCCCGACAGATAATGCAAAGGAATTTAAGGCATTAGAGCCATGGTGCTTGGAACAAGGGATCAAGATGGAGTTTATTGAGCCAGATACGCCACAACAGAATGGAGTGGCGGAGAGGTTAAATCGCCAGTTGCTGGAGACAACCAGGGCGATACTGATTGATGCAAATATTCCAAAGGAATACTGGCCATACGCAGTTAGAATAGCCAATCATCTTCGAAACCGAACTGTGCGGGGGCGAGGCACCAAAAAGACAGCTTTTGAACTATGGACAGGGCATTCCCCAGACATGTCAAAGTTCAAAACCCCTTTCTGCAGAGTGTGGTTCCACAAGAAGCCAAAGGATGGTGATAAAATGGAGCCACGAGCCATCGAAGGAGTATTTGTTGCATATGATCTGAGCAAGAACCATTATATGGTTAATTGGTTATGGCGAAGAAAAATCGAAAGATCTATCGGGTAACAAACCCTATATTCCTTGAAGACAAGCGAGGTTTTATTAGCAGAGAACCAGGATGCAGAGATATTGGGGAAGAGTCAGTATACCAGAAGGCTTTCGAAGAAGTGCAAGATAGATTGAGGCAACAGTTGCCCCAACCTGGCTTAGGTGACACGCAGACGCCTTATACACCCGCGAATCCAGGTGAAAAGGAATCTGCAGATGATGTCAAAGAGGCTGAAGGTGTTGAAGAGGTGGAAGAGGTAGAAGGTCAACATGCAGACAAAGAAGACCACAGCCTGTCACCTGACCAACCGAATCAGGAAGGTCATATGCAGACAGATACTCAACCTCAACCACTGCAGCTGCAACCGCAACTGCAAAGCAGGCAATCTCCAGGATTGCAGTCGACTCCCGAAAACCCCTCTGTACGCAGACCAAGCAGAATCCGAAAGCCTACGCAAGCAGCTATCCAATCCAAGCAGACAGAGAAGATATATGGCCGCAAACCGCGCGCTCAACGACGCAGAGAAGAGAGGGAGGCAGCTAAGGATCCTTCTTAGCGTCTTGCTACTGCAGAACTGCAGCGAACCCTTGAAGTATCGAATCGAGCTATTGCGCTAGACCTTTATCTTGGTGGTCATGATGAGTTTGCTTTAAAAGCTAATAGCAAGTTTAATGGACAGATTCCAATCCCCAAGACCTACCAGGAGGCAATATCTGATCCTATCTACGGATACCAATGGAAAGAAGCAATCCTGACGGAATTGGGCAACTTGATCCGCGTTGGGACATGGAGATATGTCAAGAAACCAATCAACCAAAAGATTATCTCCACCAGATGGGTATTTGATGTCAAATACTCTGCAGACGGACGTGTGGATCGATTCAAGGCACGCCTAGTTGCTCGAGGCTTCTCCCAACAAGAAGGATTGGATTTCGAGGAGATATTTTCACCTGTGGTACGATTGGAAAGCCTACGGATTCTATTTGCATTGGCTGCAATGTACAATCTAAAGGCTCACTTGCTGGACGCAATAAACGCCTTCGTTGGATCAAAAGTGGACAAGCAACTTTATAAGGAGATTCCTGAAGGAATAGACCCAAAACTCCATAATCCGAACGATGTTTGCGAGATCCTACAATCTCTATACGGTCTAAAACAATCTGCACATCTTTGGAATCAGAAAGTCAAGGAATTTGTTACATCCATCGGATTCAAACAAAGTACTGCAGATCCTGGAGTCTTTATCAATAGCCGCGGGGTTATTATTGCCTTATATGTGGATGATATCTTAGTCTTCAGCAAAGATTCGAAGAATCTGGAGGCAACCAAGAAAAGACTAAAAGAGTTTCATCCCATGAAAGACTCTGGCCTAGTACAAAAGATATTAGGAATCCGGATTAACTGGGGAAAGGACTTTATAGAACTGGACCAGGAGTTCTATATACGCTCAATTCTAGAGGAATTTGGGATGGTGGATTCAAGGAACCATGATCTACCATTAAGTCCAAGTGTCAATTTAAATGATTCAATTTCCCGCAAGCTAACCAGGGATTTGCATGAAGAATTCAGACATAGAATCGGACGTTTGACCTACCTAGCTGGTGGAACCAGACCAGATATTCAATTCCCGGTCAACCGATTAAGTCAACATCTTGCAGAACCCCGGCACGTCCACCTCCAAGCATCGAAGCATATCCTCCGCTATTTGAAAAAGACTATAAGCTATAGAATACGGTATAGCTTAAAGGGGAGTGATGGAACAAAAGGATTAGGACTAGAAGGATACTCTGATTCATCATATGGAAATGCAGCAAAATATCGCTCGACAAGTGCATATATCTGCCCCCCAGAGAGCGGATTTTGATAACGAAGATCTTGAAAATGTACTCTCACGAAACATGCCTTGAAATTCCTGTTCCTCTGTCGATGAAAGATCTAGTTCGCCCCCGCCGCTCTGACTCTGCAGTACAAGCGGGCTCAAAAAAAGGGGCCCTTGGCCATATCATCATTGGCACGGAGTTTATTTAAACAATTGCAGACAGGACCCAGCTACAACGAAGTCGACCCCATGAAACTACTTGTGAAATCAATTGCCCATAATGACTCATAATGAGAGGCCATACTAATCTAGGATAACGAGTGTGCTCAATTTTTAGTCTGACTAGTGAATCATTTCCACATCGAGCGGAAGATGACCTTTTCCGGTAAAGGTACGGCATCGAGGAGTGTATGAAATTCGGCATCATGCATCAGAACCTCCACATTCCACACCGCATAATCACACAATACCGGATGGATGACATACTTCTGCGTCTTTTGATGAGTGTACATAGACCACGAGGTACCCTAAATTTATGAAAGTTATTCGTCACAAAATATTTATCTCTGAACGCCGTCTATGGCCTGGCCAAGCCTTCACAATGAACCATCCTCTCCCAGTGCGGGAGTATAGTCGTTCCTCCCCAACGGGTTCGAGGACATAGTATGCTGTCAATGCATATTTAATTTGCGTGGTCGTCTGAATCAAGTGTGTGTTGACTCTGCCTATCCTCTTGTTCCCATGAACCAAGCGCGACGAAAGACATCGAGACATAGTAATGTCAGGAAGTATAATTTGGTACGGGATCCCCCACCACTGACTCATTGGCCTCTTGGGCCCATCCGCTGAGGGGACGATCCCGAACCCGCAGACGCTAAGACATTAGTCAATGAAAGCTGGGACCTTGATGCCCAGCTGACGGGCTGCACCTGGTAGAATTTACCATAACCCAAGTGGCCCAACCGAAAAGATTGACATCAATCAAGAGGGATAAAGTCATGTGCATTGCCCTCTGAGACCACAATGGTAACAGAAACATCCAATCAAGACCTCGGCGCTCACATTGCCTCGCATAGAGTCCGCTAGACCAGCTGGCGAAGAAACGGTTGGCTGCGGTGCGTCGCGTACCCACATTCCGCAGACGCTTACTTCAATTGTACTTGACTTGGACTGATTGGGAACCCACTGGTTTGGGGGTCCGTGACTGGTGTTCTTTTCCTCTTTCTCTCTTTTCCATCTCCCTCTCCCTCACTACTTCTTGTGCCATAACTTTAACAACCATTGTTTCCCTACAGATCTATCCAAAAACGCCCATGCAACCATCCGGGAACCAATTAATTACCTGACTGGTTTTTTTTCGGATCTACTTTACTTCATGTTCGTCCCGTGTTTTGTTCTTCCCCCCACTCTCAAACCAACAGTAACCCGGGAGGCTTTTTGACTGCCTAAGCAAAGAAGAGCACTGCCTCTCTCACTCTCTTGCTTTTTTACCTTTCGTGCCTTTTCTTCCGCTCGTTCAGTTTTTCTTTTTCGTATTACTTCTTCCTCTCTCCCTCTCTTCTCCTCCGCCTCCCCCCTTTGTTCCTTAAATTCTCCGTTGACCCTATCGTGGTCGTTTATCGTTCACTTTTGGAACGAAAGGAATAAGCACAGTTCCCAGCCTGCGCCAGTCCAACAGCAGACCAATTCATCAAGCAATAGCACACTCGTCGCCCCACCGTCGTCGGCTACCTCTCCAAGCTCCCCACCTTCACACCAAGTGGTTCAACAACAAGTCTCTCTATGAACAATCAATACCCCCTGATGCCTCAGCCCCAGTACGGAATCAGGAACCCGGCGGTCGAGGTCGAAGGTGCCGGTCGGAGTAAGGCCCAGTTGATTGTCGGTATTGACTTTGGCACGACATTCTCCGGTGTCGCATTTGCCTTTGTGACCAACAACGAAACAAGAGAGGACATCATTGCGGAATGGCCTAATGCAGGAATCAAGCAGAAGGTGATCTCTCCATTTCGCATTACAATACCGATGCCTCCGACTGACTCAACTGTTCCTTCTAGCTTCCCACCGTCCTATACTACGATCAATACCAGAAAGTGGTGGGATGGGGCGTGGATATTATGGATGCGTTGGCACCCACCGGCTATCCGAAACAAGGAGTACAGAAGGTCGAGTGGTTCAAACTCCAGCCCATGCTGTCCGGAAACACATACATCGACCCAATCAATCTGCCGCCGCTGCCGCCCGGTAAGTCGGAAATCGACGTGGCCGCCGACTACCTCTTCAAGCTACGACAGGCGATGCGCGCTCAGCTACAGAAGACCCTCGGAGAGGTGTTTACTCGAGAAGAGCGGAACATCCAATACTACCTCACCGTACCGGCAATCTGGAACGATGCGGGCAAGGCAGCGACACGAGCGGCAGCTTTACAAGCCGGGTTCTTGCGGGACGAGAACGACAACCGCTTGACGTTGATATCCGAACCGGAGGCCGCCGCTCTCTTCTGTGCGAAGACTGGGTTACTCAATGTGAAGATTGGCGATGCGATCCTGATCGTGGACTGTGGTGGTGGAACCGTGGATCTGATCGCTTACGAGGTCGAAGAAGAACAGCCCTTCAGCGTGATGGAATGCACAGCTGGTTCCGGCGATTCGTGTGGCTCAACGGCTCTGAATCGGAACTTCAGCAATATCCTTCGGGCGAAGATTCGAAAGATGAAGCTCCCTGATGGGTCCCGCACGCCAGGAAGGGTGTATGCGAAGTGTATTGCGGAGTTTGAAAACTGCATCAAGGCCGACTTCCGAAATAATGGGCAAAAGTGGGCCGTAGAGGTTGGTACTAAAGATTTCCCGGATGCCGGCATCGAGGAGGGATACATGACGTTCACCAACGAAGAGATACTCCAGTGTTTTGAACCCGTCGTCAACCGTATTCTCGAATTGGTGCGCACTCAGATTATTGCCATTCAAGCGCAGAACAAGTCTCTACAGGTAGGGTTTCAAATACTACTCGTCCAAACTTGCCTTTGACTAACTAGCATTGCAGAACATTCTTGTGGTAGGTGGATTCGCCGCATCCGAGTATCTCTTCCAACAAATCAAGCTCCATGTACCGCCACAGTACCAAACCAAGGTTGTCCGGCCCAGGGACTCGGTCGCCGCGATTGTTAAGGGCGCCGTCACTGCTGGAATCACGGAACGGGTGATTACACATCGTGTTGCGCGCCGACACTACCTTATGGCCACATTGCAGCCGTTCAAAGAAGGCTATCACCCAGAGCAATATCGTGTTCCCAGCTTGGACGGCAGAGATCGGTGCAAGTACACACAACAAATTTTCGTGCAGAAGGGTGAGCGGGTGAAGATTGGAGAACCGGTCAAGGTTAGCTTCTTGCGACAGGTTGCACCGGGGGCGACCCTGATGTATGAGGATATTCTGTACGCCTGTGATGAGGATATTTGCCCCGAGTACATGAAAGATCCCCGTAAGTTACATATTGTGTTATACGTTCTGGCGCTCTTCTAACTGTGTAACAGGCATCAAGGAGGTTGTGATACTCACATCAGACCTATCCCATAAGAACTTGGAAACTGATTTCGAGCGCATGGATACCCCTCAGGGAGTCTTCTACCGTGTATACTTCGACATCTACCTCACTCTCGATGGCAGTGAATTCAGTGCCGAACTCGTCTGTCAGGGTGAGGTTATGGGCCGCTGCCGGGCCAAATTCCGGTAAACCGGCGGCATCCGGACTCAGGCATTCATTATTATTAAAAGGAAAAAATTGCCAATTGACAGACTTGTTTGACTGGCAACTGCACAGGGCGGGCGTTATACCATCTTCTCATCTATTTCCCTTCTCAACCATTGGATACTTTTGACATGAACTTTCGACCAATGGTTTCGTCATGGCGAGGGCCCAGAAACAGGGATGTTCCCTGACTGGTGCAAAGGTCTTGTTTTGGTGGTCAAAAGGGACAGGAACTCAAATTTTCGTCAGATATTGTAGCAAATCTAAACTCATTTTCCGGGTGAGAGCTGGATCCTACGAATATTACGACAAGAAACGAGTGACGCGAGTCTTGCTTAGCTAAAACCGTGGCTACATGAAAAAGCCGGAAGTTATTGATGGCATTCTGGGTGAGATCTGGGAGTATAGCCGAAAGGACGTCTCTAATATACTTGGTGTGGGATGGAAAGTGCAAGATAACGACGAAAATGGTATAGATCCTCTAGAACTCATGATCCCAGAAGCTGGTGCAGTCTATCCAGAGACCAGGGTTCTGGTGGAATGGAGAGATGGAGAGAAAACCTTAGAAAATCGGTCATTTATTCGACGTATTGCAAACGGATCTTGCCTGGATGGAGATCGTTTGGTGTTCCAGAAAGCCAAGGAGTTGGAGGAGGCATACCGAGAGGACAACGCAATCACCGACATAAGAGAGGACGAGGAAGACGAGCTAATAGAGGAGGAAAGGGTGCTGTCACATTGACAGACGTGTTAGCGTGGGAGCCGACGAGATATTCGCACCTCCGCAAAAAGTCTCCCGTGATCCAGCGGATGCTACAGATAGAGAGTCTGCCTATTGATAGCACTGACCCACTAAGCCGTAAGCACCGCAGCTGGATACATACCCCCTCAAATGCGGTCCAATAGCATGTGTGGAGTAGCAAGGCTGCGGCGCTAGTGTCTGGTAGGCGATACACGTGTCCCAATTGCAACCCTATTGGATTCTCTAATGCTCTACCGAGGAAAAGGAAAAAAGCAAAAACAGCGGACGGATTGATGGCAAGGACGGAACGACTAATGGGAATAATCGAACTAGCCTCGCTGGGGAAGAAACGGGTGGCTGTGGTGCACTGGGTGCGTACCCAACTTCCACTGTGGTTCTTGTAATTCAGAGGAAGGTTGAGTTCTTATTCACAACTGAAAAGTTGAGGTCTTATATACAAGATGAATATCAGATTGATTGGAAATTAATCTGATTCAATACGGAATAAATTCCGTATACGAAGCTCTATTGTCTGTTTGATCGAGCCTCAATTCACAACAAAATTGAACAATGACTGAAGAGGGTTAGCGTAGCCTTCACGTGTCTATGCCCCACTCTATGGAAGCGGGGGAAACCCAACTAAGAGTCGCACCATCATCCACATCATTCAGCATCATCAAAATGGGTGGCTTGATGGACTCCAAGATTCGGCTGTGCAACCACAGTTGTGTGTCACCCCACATGTATCATGATAGGCAACACTTACCCCTTGCTCTCTTGCGAGTAACACACGATGGGAGTGTTGATGGGCAGATCACCCCAACTCCAAGGCCTGATGCAAATAATACTATTTGGCCTCGATATCGCGGTCAACGAGACATCAGCAGGCACGAAGTTGCTTCCCATATGGACCTAAGCTCGCGCTTTGAAACACAGTTTTCGTCATGCACGACCTGGTATCATCTATTATCGCGAATTGAGCGTTGGAAAGCGAATGGTGTTCGAAACTTACGCGTTCATGTTATTTTTAATCCGCACCTTCCGCAAGCAACCAAGATATACAAGGCTACGGGTCTTGTGCACCTATTCAACCTCAAACAACTGCCTTATCATGAAGAGGAATACCTGGTGTGCGGTCCAATTCACCCTAAGGCTATTATCCGATCATTTTCAGGGGAAGGAGAAAATATTCTACTAGATCTCCCTTTATTTGGATTCCAGTACCCTTTCTCGTTCATTCGCAGTCTAACAGCCCTTGTCAAAGTGCCGGCTGGGCTGTTTGGCTCCAATGATCAGATTCCAGATCGCGATGTGTTAAGAAATGCCGGCATCAGTTCTGACCGTTTTCTGGCAATGGGGAATAATAACTTTGAGTTCAGGGTCTTATTTGACGCATTCACGAGAGGCAAATTCTTCACAGTTGCGGATTGGGAAGCGGTTACACGCTCATAGCATATGTGGTGTCGTCGCACGACATGGTCATTTGGAATCTCGCAATCCATTAATAGTGCATGTATGTATACTAAGCAGAGCCCTTTTTTTTCTTCAGCCAAAGCCTGGTATGACCAACAAATCTACGTGCCGCACCTACCGCCAGTCCGTGGCGAACAAAAAAGTCTAGGCTTTCCTCGCGGATTTATGCAAATTGAAAACAGTTTTCCAATGCAATATCGCGCGCTTTTTTAATATTCTCCCTATAGCTCTTGGTACCCACCCGTGATGAATGCCAATTAGCAGTCTTCCATGGCTGCCTTAAGGAGTCCAGAGACATCGTTCAAATCATCCTCAATCGAGTTTGGGGCTCCTTCAGGCGTCCAGGAGGAAAAGTCCATGGATTGGGATGACTGTGATAGAAGGACATATCATAGATCTTCAAGATACCGACTTCCAAAGACTACTGGAGAGAACTGTAGAAAAGGCCATCTTTCCTTCAAATTGGAAATATTAGCGACATAAGAAATTGAGACGTCAACTATACAGAAATTGCTTTGCATATATAGGCAACGACATAATTATCGACCTTCAACGCAGGTCGTAGCCAATAAGCATGGCCTGATCACAGTTTCACACTCCACATCTTACACTAGAAAGTTTCCTGGCCAATTCGTTCACCCACCCCTAAGCAAAGGTATTTTCAAATGTGACCTGGTATGATGCTTACCCGCCCGGTCTTATTGGGAAAAGTCCGAGAAATACTTCAGATATATAGCGGTGGCGGCGCGAAAGATCTGGAATTCTCTGCTAGGTGAACACTGACATGCCACCGGCGAACACTAAGAAAGAACATCGAGCCGTGAAATCGTAAGACTAGCCGTAGATCTGCATGCGCTTCTCTGACGAGTCAGACAGTGCTTAACCATAACCATGCAGAGTTTAAAACCCCATGCCTAACTGCTTTTCAGTGGACCGCAGCCGGCTTAACCTTGTCTCGGAAGTTCCTGCGTCGGATTCGAACAACGCCAGCGACTACGCACACGATGCACGTCAAAAGCATGGCGCTGGAACGCCATTTGATGTAGCAAGGCTACTTCACACCAGTTGCACCTGGATGGCTTTTCTTTGAGATGAACAGCGTCAAAATGGCGCGTAACACACCCAGCGTCATGATACATCTGGAAGCGAACATGGTCAGGGAGCGCCTTGTTTGCAAAGCATTGAAAGCAAGCCTCTGGCTTCTCGGAATTCTCGAGGTATTCCTTAGTAGCACGCGACGGCTTGCCAGCGACAGAAACAGGTACTTCACATGAGTTGGCAACATTTTGGGTCTGCCCAAACTACAGGCTATTGCCGAGCTGCTTCTGTGTAAGAGGCGGCATCAAATCCAGGTGGCTTCATTACTAGAGCGGTGGCATATTTGTCTGGGCTTATCGGCAGAACCAACACAGAGCCCAGCCCCCGAGCGTTTGCGTTCGTCCCACCAATCCCGTACTCGCAGCGAACGTCATCAAGCAGCGAGGGAGGAGGGCAGAGCATCTGGAGGATTCACATTCCCGGCAACAACCTCTCAGCAAGCCCAGGAGGTTACTGCTGACATGGTTCAGCAGAACCAGATCCCATTTCATGTGTCATCCACCTGGAGAGCAGTGGCGGTCATTCAGACAGCTACCGGTCATACCAGCACCGTTATGCTCCGCTCTTTCCGTAAAGGCCGTGAAATCTCGGATGTGGAATGTGGTATCTGCCGCGAGAAGAGCTCTGAAGACACAGTGTATCTTAGCTGTGAGGAATGTGCAGGAGAATACCACTGGGGGTGTATGTATGTATGGCTGGCTCACGCACCGGTCCCCTCAGTCTAACTTTATCTGTCCCATCTGGTACGGAACATATATATAATTCCAGGCTGGGCGAAACTGTGGGCTAACATTATCCTGTAGTCGGAAGGATCGCCTTTCTGACGGGTTTCACGTCGTGCGCCCAATTGCGCCAGAGAATGCACTCGAGGCGCTCAGTGAACAAACATCATCCCAGGTTGAGGACACCGGCCATTCTGTTTCTTCAAGCACAATACCAGCCCATACCGACACGCATACGAGATCCAGCGCGTCCGAGGTAACTTCATTCCTAGGACGCCCTTCTCAATCCGAAGCGATTAGAACTTTAAATCATCTGTCGCTTATGGAGGGTGTTCGACGTTCCACTCGAGCGACTCGACGTCCGCAGTACTTCATCCCATCGTAGCTGGAGATCAAGGTTAAAAGGAGGCTGTGTATATAAATAAAGATACGACTTTTATATTTTAGTTCTGCTCTTACAGCATATCAGTATTTGTTGCTTTTCTCGGAGGTTGGGATTGGCTATAGCCGCCATTTTCGACAGGAGACGACAAGTTTGAGAGAATCAGCACAAGATTACGTCTTGATTTAAACGTGCCAAAATCAAATATCAGCTCTGATTATTAACTTTTATTATTCGATGTTGGACATTTAACTAATAAATAAGCGGATGAGGCAGGCTCCCTAGCTAGGAAGATCTCGTGCGGAGTAGATACACGTAAGCAAAAGCGACTTTGTCTAATCTGACAGATAAAGGCAACAGAATTACACGGAAACCTGACAATGTGGCCCCAAGGCTCCCTGCTTCCGTAATACGCACGTGAGCTGCTGCCAGGGGTCCATACGGAGGACAGCTCAATTCTCCATGTGGGGCTTTTGGAACGCCTGGGCTGCGTTCTCCTATACAAAGTTTAACGCAGTGAAATGCTATCAGTATGAAGGGCTATGTCTGAGCTCAGATTTAACAGGGCGATGCTCACGAACTGTTTTCATGAAGCTTAGAGGAGGAAGGAGACACTAGCTAAAAGACATAATATGGCATTATACGCAGCATAATTCCCTACGCTAAGTAGGGTTGACCCCTTTTTTGGTGTAGTGGAAAAACTGCAATACATAAAATGGGGTGCGGGTGGCACGTGACAAAGTAGACAGGAGCGGCAGAGCCGCGAAATACTATGATGGGGCATGGTCCGTTACAATCAAGGTGTGGAATATGTCTGGCATGCTGCGTGATGGAAGTGGCTCGGACTGTTTGACGACGCGAACACAAATATCATTACTTAAAACATGTCAATGTCCGTAATTTGGCCGCCACGATCATCTCCGCTAGACTCAGCCGCACTGGCGCCGGCAATATATTTAGGGAATTGATAACCCGACCCCCCCTCTCTGTAATCCGACCGCCCCTGTTTACGTTGGACTCGAAACAAACTTAAAAGCCTATATTTCAACCCTCCATTTCCTCCATCTGTGGAAGTTCGCAGCAAGAATAATTGAGCAGGTTTCTGAACTAGCTGATTGCCCTCATCGCGAGGATGAACATAGCTGTTATGTGGAATCACGTCAAGTCCTTTTTCTTGCGTCACCATCAGATATTCTCAGGTGGCGAGCAGAATGTAACCGAGATAAGTGCATGCGATGATCATGCATTAGCATCTTTGTTCCAGTTGAACTCCGAAGAAAACCCATCATCCGTTGCTAGAATGGCTCGAGTCGACGAAAATGCTACTCTGCTTCAAGAGCGCGACAGTGATCGGCACGTGGCGACAGAGAACACAGAGCGTGGAACTGTGTCATCGAAATCTCGCTGGATTAATGGTGTTTACCTTTGTGCCAAGGCATCTAGCTTTTTGCTTCTGCTCAACTTGATATTCATTGCTATCAACGCCGGTCTGGCCAGCAACTATCCGGAAAATGGTCGTTTTTCGACCTGGGCTATTATCTATCGCGGTAGTTGTACTTTATCCAACCGATGGGATACTGCGCTCCATTTGATAATTAACATCCTAAGTAGCGGCATTTTAGCTGCTAGCAACTACTGTATGCAGACGCTTGTCGCCCCCAGCAGAGAGCAGATCGATAAATACCATTCGCGATGCCAGTGGCTTGATATTGGGAATGCGAGTGTCAGAAATCTTCTCGCGGTTGGGCGATACCGACTGGCGCTATGGGCGGTGTTGATGGTCTCGGCAACACCATTTCACGTGTTGTATGTGTGACGTGGCAGATCCATAACAGCTAACTTTGTGTTAATGCCTTCTTTAGGTACAACTCTTTAATCCTTCAGACTTGGTCTGCAACTGAGTTTGGCGTTGTCGTTGGACCAAGTGACTTGAGCTCAGAGAACATATGGAAGCTTACTACTCCAGCCCTGGAAAAATGCTTTGCATCTTCTGCTTACTCAGATTCTCCATCACTTGACTGGCACGAATTTGCTTCTAATATCGCACAAGGGAACTATGAGCGACTTAGCACCCAGCAGTGTTTTGACATGGGTAACGGCCCAACCCCAGTGGGAACAAAGGCGCTCGTTGCGCTCGCTGAAAACTTGACCGTAGATGAAGGCGGCAACGCGTCGATTCTTTTAACTGGTCTCTGGTACAACCAGCCTGACCCGCGAAACGGCATGCCCCTGCAACACAACAGCATTTATACCGTGCCGTTTTCGAACCAGAGTTATGGCATCCACGGTCTTATCACAACCTGCAATAGTAATCCTCTTAGCTGGGGTGTGACAGATAATGGGGCTCCAGTACATAATCAGGTTCCAGTACGGCACCGAATACGGGGATGTCTTGCAATCAAAGCCGAGGAGCATTGCCAGCTGCTATACAGCCCGCCCATCTGCATTGTAATTGCTCTCGCCACATCGGTGAAAGTGGTAACGATGTTCCTTGCAGCCCGAGTTGGTCGCTCTAAATCAGCACCTCTTCTTACTGCTGGTGATGCAGTGGCCTCTTTTCTGACGAGGCCAGATCCCAGCACGGAGAAATTGTGCTGGGTCTCTAAGATGGACATCCAACGTGGATGCTGGGAGAGTAGCAAAAACCATGAACTTGTTTACAAACAACTTCCTCGACGCAAGCGTTGGATGGAAGCCCCAGGTACACTGCGGTGGCTGACAGCTTTGATACTGTATGTTTGATTCCTCTGTATCAAGTCTCGGATATCAAAGCTAACCATAATCATTCAGTTGGTTTGCTTGCATAGGGGCGGGCGTATACGTTTTCGTTGTTGTTAGTGATCGAGCGGAAGACCAAACTTCCTTGCGTTATACAAACCAAGTATTCTCATCTTATCCGGCCCTTATTTCCCCCATACAATGGAATCTGATTAGTTCCTTGGTAATTGCCAACACTCCGCAGTTGCTGATCACCGTCAGCTACTACTTTTACAACAGTGTGTTGACTAGTATGCTGGCTTCGGCCGAGTACAGCTCTTACGGCATCAGCGGCAAACCGCTTCGCGTCACCTGGCCCGTCAAAAGCAGCCAGCAGCGGTCGACCTATTGGCTCAACATACCATATCAGTATGGTGTTCCCATTCTGCTGATGTATATGGTGCTCCACTGGCTGGTTTCACAAAGCGTTTTTTACTTCGTATTTGTTCCATATAATGTGCGAGGCCAGCCCTACTCCCGGTTTGAGTCCCGTTCGCTATCATATTCAAGCCTGCCAATTCTTTGCTCTTGTGTTGTCGGCTTCGTCATGGTATTTATACTCATTGGGTTAGCGTTCAGAAAGCTCAAGTCAGTGATACCATTGACAGGGGGCTGTAGTGCTGCAATCAGTGCTGCTTGCCATCCACCGAGAGATGAGAACTTGAACTCAGCAACCTTGGGTCGGATTATGTGGGGGGAGACGATTACCCGCCCCGCCTGGATGACGGCTCAGTTAGACGAGAATGGGGACCAGAGTGGTCACTGTAGTTTCACTTCGATGGACACTGTGAGTCCGTCTTTGACAAAATTGTATGCTTAAAAAAGGGCTTCACTGTCTTTCAAGCCGACAGTTATCTCATCCAGGTAAAGGTAGGCAGGTGCTCGCCTAGGGCCTCCACTATCATGTGTTACGGCTCTTTCTGCCCTACCAGAGTGACAGATGTTTGGTTAGGCTTATTGATGGAAGATGGGAGATGATGGGAAAGAGGGTTGGTTCGTTCGTTGGAGGAAGGAAGGAGACAAAGCCAAGCGCCTGGTGATCTTTAGCGGAAAGCTGGCCTCAGGCAGAAACCTGGCTGTAAAACCACCTGTATATCAATAGTGTCCTTAGAAAGCGAAAGCAAGCCAGCGATCATGCCAGATCGCCAAAACCGCTAATTAATTCTAGGAGATTCCATGAGAATTAACGTATTCGGTAAGCGGGTGGCCACTGTAAGCGAGCGGCCACCTCTGTATTCCCATAGAAAATGGCCATTTTATAGACTTGAATAGTGTAATCACAACGCATTTTAAAAATGCTTATAAAGGATATATCATATAAATATTTTCATTATAGATAGTTTAAATAGTATCGAACCCGGCCGTAAAAGTTAGCAACTTAAATTAAACAAAAAAACTTCTTTACGACAACTATAGATAATGCGGATGAAAGCAGTACAGCCACGCTTGCTAGCTTCACTGCTGAAGGAAGCAGGGCACGCATGAATGCAGCGATATACGCCCTCGCTGATAAGTATCAGATTGAGGGATTGATGAAGTTATCTAAACAGAAACTGCAGTCCCATCTTCAGTCAGATTGGAAATATCCGGAATTCATCGATATAGTTCGATATGTCTACGGGCCAGACAGCCCTCCCCACTCGGAGTTACGTGACATTTTGTAAAGATCTGCCATTCAGCATTTATCCACTCTTCAACACCAGCAGCTATTTCATGATATCTTGAGAACATTTGCCACGTTTTCATACGATTTCTCGGTTTTGATGATAGAAAAGATGCTTCAGCTAGAACAGGAAATGTGGTAGGCTTATTTGTCCCTGTCTAAAATAGTCGCGAAACCTGAACGAGCATCTTGTCAGCGATAAACAAACCAACCAACACATCGCGTGGAAGCCGACAGTTGGTCTGCAATCAAATTCACATCCGAGGAGAACCCCACAAAATCGTGGTTCCTACTGCAGTGACTGCAATAAGTCGTTCATGAATGGGACAGGTCTTCGGCAACATGATACCGACTATCATTATTGGTGCAAAAAAATTTTCATCAATTTAATAAAGCTCGATCACACCATGCAGGTTATCACGGAGGCTATTAAATGGATGATCTCATGGTAGACTTCAGAAGATAACCGAATACAGATGTTTCTCTATTAGCCGTTGGCACAGACAGTCTTTGATGTAGTTATAGATTGTCTTTGCGAGCATTTGGAATTCATCTCTACGCCGAGAGTTTACCGAACATGTTGTAGCGATCAAACATGAACTTGAACAATGAAAGACAGACTACCGAAATATAAAATAGTGAGAACCTCAATAATATCCATATCCTTTGTCGCGTTCGGCACATTTGTCCAGAACCGAAAGACAGATCTCTGACATGAAGTCCGGGACATTTTCAAGAAGAGTGTTATCCAATATAGGATTCCCCTTGGTCCTCAACGTTGCTAGGTTGTCTCTCGTCATCTGGATAACAAGATCCCTGAGTCCACGATCACTATCCCTCGTTGAGCTGTACACCTCAATGATAGCAGAGGCAAACGACTCTCGAGTAGGAGACTTCATGAGGAATTTTGGAAGTATTGCTTTGCTTTTGTCTTCAGGCCGTGGATTTGGAAATAGTCTCCCTGGGCGTACATTTGGGCATGAAAACGAGACGGGCCGGTTCGTGCATTTGCGGAGCTGGATTGTGCTTGTGATTCTAGGAGCTCTTCTGGCTGTGGTACTAGCTGAAGGTTCATGTTTGAATGTGTTTGAGTTTCATAGGTATAGTCGCCAGTGTAAAGGAATTCTAGCATCTTTCTGACGAGCGTTGGGTCTTGTTTGTCAAGCCTTATTTCTCCATTACGCTCCTATCACTTAATAATATTCCTTGTGGCTTTACTGAGCCCGACAACAGAGAAGGATTGGGCATACCTCGAATGGCCCCCCGCAGGCGACCTCAAAGTACTTTGACTGAGCACAATCAATATTCTGATGAGCTGGGAAGCTTTCGCTTCCACAAATAATACATAAATCGCTGTTTTTCGAGTTGAGGTAATAGCTATCCAAAGAGTCATTAGTTGATATAGAAGCCTGGAAGGCTTGCCCAAGCTTCTTACCTGGAGATAAGCACTTTCATTTGCAAGGCAAACTCGTCGTCTACAGCCAGCCCTGTAGGCTCAACAGATGAATGGTCGGGTAATTCTTTTGAAGCGTTTGAGGATTTCTTTTTCTTTCCTCCTTTCATTTAGACGTTGACTGTGTTTAGGCAAGTGTGAGAATCCAAGGTCCATATTGGAAATGGACTGCTATCATGTGCTAGTTATATCCGTTCACCCGTGGGTTGTCAGTCTTCCCCTCTTTGAACTGCATATGCTAATGCAAGCAACTATAACGGGTATCTGGTCGTAGTTTTGCTTTTGTTGGAGCGGTCTGACGTGGCGTTGGACACCGCCGTAGCAGCCATTTATCGGAGGCGGTTCCAAGTTTCTGTCTAAATATATCATAACTGACAATTACATCCACGCGTTTGTAGACCAGTGAATTAAAGATAGTTGGGATCATAGCGCTGCATTCGATTTACTATTGTACCATGAATATGCCTTCGGGAATTGGCCGAAAATTTCGTGACAGTAGCCCCAATTGATAATATGTATGTATCATCAGAATCGCGGACCACGCCGGGGTCGAAAAGAGTATCGCGGGTGGCTAATCAGCTCCGATTGTGCCCTGTCAGAGATACTGGCATTCTCTGATTCGCCTCTCAATATACTATGTCGGCTGATGCTTGCTGAGCGACGGCGTCTTAAATCCTCATGGGCTAGAGTAAACCGGTCTCTGGTACTCTTTATTTGGCTATAGTAAATGCTCTGTAGAGTACCCTTTTTCCTCTGCGGAAATCGAGTTGCGATCTCATTCCACGTATAACCATTGTCCCGTAGCGCAACGAGCTTTCGCTTCTCAGTAGGTGACAGTGGTCCGCGCTTTGCAGGGGACCATATTCGGTTCGATCTCTTTCGATTTTCGGCAGAATGGATTGGAACCGCCGTATCACGCGTTTGTCCCTTGGCCGAATGTGACCCAACATTTCCCTGAGACAGTGTCAAGATCTGAAACAGTTGGCCATCGACCACCCGGAAAGCGGAATAGCCAACGGCGATTGGAAGACGTTCAGCTTTGCGGATATCGATAGACAGTGTTGTCTCGCTCAAACACCACGGATTATGAGGGTTGGAAGATGGGATCGGACTGGTATTTTCCGGATGGAAACCATCATATTGAGGGGCGAGTCTTGCTGAGGCGTTGTTTTTATCAGCGTCCTTTGGATTTCGTATTTCCACATGCGAGAATACGACTTGTTTGTTCCGCGCTCGGTGGGAGTGTAGAGTGGGTTCTGTTACATTGGGACCATCGGTTGATTGCGTATGGCTTGGTAAGGCGATACGCTCAATTTGGTCCGTCTCTAGGTCTGTGTCAGACTCTGTTCCGACGCTTTGAGCAAAGTTATGTAACGTAGACTTTTCTGGGACTTCATCGGAGGTAATCTCGTGGCATATGTTTTGTCCTGGACGTGCATGACCAGGGGATTCCGAACAATCATATCGATCTAGCCTTGTGGTATGAGCACTATTTGTTCCTTTCCTGGCTGTTGTAGACGACTGGATTTCGACCATAGTATCCTGGTGGGCTGTGGAGCGTGGGTGGACGTATTGATACTCTTCGGGGGTTTGGTCCAATAGATCGTCGTCGGCATCATTTATAATAGAAAATCCCTCGCAAGGAGTACCGGGCGATGGCGGGCCGTTGTTCAGCATTAGGTTCTGATTTTCAGACCACATGCTCCCCGTCTCTGATTCAGCTGGTGCTGAGTCTTCGACTAACGAGTTGTGCGTAGGCCTGACGTGCTCTGAATCTTCTAGAGACTCTTTACATTCAACTCGGTGGTTAGCATGCGGTTTTGGTAAAAGTGAAGGTTAAGCAAAAGTTCGCTTTTAGGCTTACGTTCGAACGGACAATCTAGTTGCATTGGATCATCCGTTTTCTGCTGCGCCTCATCCAGGCTCAAATAATGCTGTGCATTGAAGACTCTATCCGTGGAGAGACTAAAGTCCATGGTGCTTCTGTTGGTGCTTTCTTGGATTCCACGTGCCAGAGAACGATCACGAGAATGCGTTCCATGTGACGGCTGTAGAGAGGTAGGTAAAGACCTTGAACCGTTACCCAAGTCCCATAGAGGCTCCAGTTCTTCCTCAAAGCCGTGAAGGGAAGCCGGACCTTCGGTGGTATCGATGTTTCCTTGAGGGCAAAAATTTTGCTCAATGGTAGAAATGGACCCTTCCCTTGGCAGTGGGCTGGCATGCGTAACAGATGATAGTTCCCTGGAACTGAGATGGTGGCGATTATCAATCTCGTTAGACGAGAAATGGCTATCTTCGCGCAAATGAAGCCCTCGTTCCGAGGCGTCCAAACCATAGGCGTTGTATGTGTCCGGCGGAAGGGAAAGGCTCGCAAGGGAGTTGAGTCCATTCGACTGCATACCGCACATATCAGGGATGGTTGCCCATGTGTATTGGGCGTCTGCACGGTATTAGCCGTCTACTCCAGGGCATCAATGTTTTTTCAAATAAGGGGCAAACCGTACTGGAAGGGCAGTCGCGTGCCTCATTATCACAAGTAGAGTCACTTGCAGGGGAAAAGATATTGTCGGAAGCCGCTATCCTGTTGCTGTTTAAGCAGTCCTCGTCTGCCTGTCCATTGCCGGGCGCAGACGTAGAATTCGACGTTAAGTGCAGGCTGAACCGCTCCTTCCTAGAGAAACGAGATGGGTTGGAATCAGGCTTGTAAAAAAGAAAAGCGCTCATGCTGTATGGTCTTGTAGATTTGACGAAGGAAAACAGATATAGTAGAAAATACGATGAGATTGTTATGCTCAAGATTGGATTGGGAGCTCGCATCTTTAAGTATGCAGACGGAAGGCCAACTAACCGCACCCCTATCCAAGTTCTTACGGATCAACATCAAAATAACCTGTGCGCAGGCAACTCACCCACTGCAATATCGAAGGATGCCGAATGCTAAATTGCGTGATCGTTCGT
This sequence comes from Aspergillus bridgeri, assembly GCA_027569665.1. Classification (NCBI taxonomy): domain Eukaryota; kingdom Fungi; phylum Ascomycota; class Eurotiomycetes; order Eurotiales; family Aspergillaceae; genus Aspergillus; species Aspergillus bridgeri. The sequence continues at coordinate 12,672 of JAPDKQ010000162.1, read as the reverse complement.
ATTCCGCTTGACCTCGTTGCGCAGCCAACCAGGTCAAGCCATGTCTTTACCTCCACATTCACATGGGTAAAACCTGAAGGGACGCCCAGGTCTAAACCGGCTGAAAGTGCCTTTCGGCCCGTACCACAAACAGGCGAGGCAATTTTCGTGCCGGTCCCAATTCGAATACGCAAGGGCACATTTCACGGTCAACTCTCAGCCGACGTACAGGCAGCCACCGCGTCATGGTTAAGCCATTTGGCCGAGCATGGCCGAATCGGGAAAACGACAAAACTAGTTATGGGGGTTGGACGAGGATCGGCCCAAAACCTTGACTGTTTTTGTTTCGCTTGAGGGGCGGCGATGCAACTTAGTCGGATGCCGGATATTGAACTCTCGTCCCATCAGTCTACCCAGCGGCGCCGCAAGTGGAGATCGCTCAATTCGTCTAAATCGGGTAACTCCGGGCTAGATTGCCTGCCCACTCTGCTCCGAAACATGCCAAAGAAAGCAAAAGCGGGCTGGCTCCACTGGCCGGCATAGCTTCCAGATAGAAGCGACAGGTATACCGAGGTGAGTGAGCAGATTGCGAGTAAAATGGAAAGTCCCCCTCCAAACGGAGAAAGCACGGAAATTAGCATGGCTGCAGCCTCATTCCAGCCATCCAATAGTATGATCAGCCCCCCGACGGAGCCCGCCTAGAGAGCACACCTGCAGGAAGTACAGAGGACCGGTGTTTCGCCGCCTCATCAGTAGGTGACGAATCTGGCCTTCGACGACTGCGCCAAAGAAATGAGATCCAATCAAGTGGAAGCAGGCTGAAGACGATTGAACGCGGATATCGGAGAAACGGCCAAGCGAATGTAACCTTGAACAAATCGCGCATCTGGCTTGGTTCCCAGCCCAAAGCCTGGCCAAAGTCAAAGCGGGTCTCTGGTTTCCAGCAAGAGCTGTAGAGCATAGCCCCAAAATATTTTGGCTGCGAGGCGGGATGCCTTCCGGCCACCCGAACAAAATTGCTGGCCTGACACTCAGGATGCCCAGTCTGTGTTATACCCCTGAAGAGCAATACCGGGAGCCATGCTGAGGCTGTGTTCTCAGCGACAGAGCGACGGCGGGGAGAATGCGTGTAGGAAGACAAGGACCGCCGGTGTAGGACGCGCGACATTCGTAGTACAAGGATCGTCCAGCGGCCAGCCCGGCGCCAGCCTAGACTAAGGCCTCAGCATGTACGCCGGCGATGGGGGTAGAGGGCTGTCCGATCGTAGGGTGGGTTGGCTGAGGAGGAGAGGGAACAGCGTCGCTGAGACGGCTGAGGTGGGATCTCAGCGGGTGATGGTTGTAAAAACAGGACGTTACGGATACGCGAGGCCATGGGCAGCGGGCTTTATAGCGGCACGGGACCGGGCGGTGAGGGGCGGCATTTCCGGGTTGGGCGAGGCCGTTTCCGGATGCGGCGGCCCCTAAAGGCAAATAACACGAGATATTCTCTTAATTCCTGCTAGTAAAGTAGGAGTAAAACGTTTATTTAATTATACTCGTGATATCTACTATTACTATTATAGATAGCTGAAGCTAGAGATAATTAAGAGTCTAATACTCTATTATTTTTTATCTAAGTTTAAGTTAAAATAGGCAGAGACCGAGATAATTAAGAAATATCTATTATTTAATAAAGCTACTATATTTAATTAGAACTATATATTTCTATAATTACTTAAGTCTATAAAACTAATTAGTAATAGTAAAAAAGGATATTAAGAGGAGGATTAAAAGAAGAATTAAAAGAAGAATTAAGAGAAGAATTAAGAGAAAAATTAAGAGAAGAATTAAGAAAAGAATTAAAAAAAGAATTAAGAAAAGAATTAAAAGAGAAATTTAATAATCTATTATTTTTTAAAGCGGCCTATAGTTAGTTTAGATTTAGAAGATAGTAGTCGGATAGAAAGAATTCGGAAGAAGTTATGACTACTAAATAAATTTAAGATAGATACGTTATAATATAATTATATATATTAGATAAAATAGTTAAATCGTGAACTAATTTTTATATTATAAATATATAATTTATTTAATAATATATAATACTGGGAGTATAGAATATTATCTTAAAATCGGTATAAAATATGCATATTAAATCGGATCATAAGACTTAGCATGTTTATACTATTTTCAAATCCGCCGGATATCCGCGGATATTTATATTTTTAAAATCTGCATCCGCATCTAATCCGCGCGGATGCGGATATCTAGAATCCTATCTATATCCGCAATCTACGGAGCGGATGCGGAGCGGATACGGATTCTTGCGGATGCTGCCGCAGCCTAATCCCATATAAAATGGCAAGTTTTATAATCACAATATCTCGACAACTAAAGAGTATAGCTATCTGAAACCTAATATTTAAACTAATAAAACATTATAGATATATATATTAGACAGGGGAGATATTATATTCAATAGTTTAGCAGGTAATATAAATTACAATGTATTTTTCGTAATTTATAGATCATAGCGTTTAGATTCTTGAGAAGAATTTTTAAAATTTTTAAAAATATATAATGTATTTATATAGCCAATATATATATTGATTTCGGATATCATATTACCCCTACATCTTGTTGAGATATTCTGATTATAAAACTTGCCATTTTATATGGGATACACAGGTGGCCGACTCGATTGCATGGCCGAATCGCTTACGGGATACGTTACTCGTTCTGTAATGGTCTTACTAATAAAGGTTAGATTGTGGGACACTAGTCTTGGTGTTACAGGACGAGAAGAAGCTGCTGTTCTAAACGTGCCTGTGGACAAGGAGGAATAGCTGAAGAGCTATTCCTACGTCCGTACGAATTCTCTATTTATGTGGTACACTAACACTAGTGTCTAAATAACCGCGAGGCCTCAGGCACCATGGGTGCCTAAGGCAGAGCTTATCTGCCTGGGGCCAGTCCTATAATAATAGTCCCCCCCCCCCCCCCTCCTTTCGTCCCTTCATACGGGGTAGGTATCTTCTGGTAGTAAATAGTTACCATATCTGTTAGGAGAAGGGTCTCTGTCGTATAAATCGCACGACAGATATTAAAAGAGAGACCAGGCTAGTCTACTAATATTATATATATTATACGAAAATATATATAAAAAAAGGTTTCTTCTTTCCTATCACTCTCCTTCTTCTTTTTTTTTTTTTTTTTTATTTTCCTTTTCTCTTTTCTTTCTTTCTCTACCGTAAGAGACACGCTTTATTTATTTATATAATTATTCTTATTTTCTCTCTTATTATTATTATATCTATTAACCAGGATAATAAAGAAGAGTTGTCCGATCTCTTTAATCATATCCTTATTCCTATTTATTATAATCTTTCTATTATTATTATCGGCGATAAAAATCGAAATATTTTCTTATTTTCTATTCTTATAGAGACTGTCTATAACTTACGCACTAGTCTTCCTAAACGCTAGGATACCGTATAACTAACTACTCGTGAAAATAAGGCCTTACTATAACTCTATTATATTAAAGACTAGTGTCGTGTGTAGCGCTTTCTTTACCATAAATTTAAAGTACATGCGGATATTTTAAATATATAATAAATAAGAGAAGAGGAATGAAATTACCGTACAATATATTAATAATATAATAGATACATACCGGCCGTCCGTCCTATATAAACGCTCTCCTTATTACGTCCCGTGGTCTTATAATACAGACTCCCTATTAACACGATAACCGGCTAAAGTTTCGCTATACTATACGACTCCCCGGCTAGTAGGAGAGAGCTTACGCCGGCTATAAGTTCTATAATTATATAGCGCGCTATGATTATCATACTCTAGATAAAGATAAGTACGAGCCTATGGCTACCACCGCCCTTTCTCGTAATATCATTAAGGAGTTAGAGAACTAGTAAAATATATAATAGTTTCTCGAGCTAGGAGGATTTCTTTACTATTTCTATAATCCGTGGAATATCAGGATTAAACAAGTCCCCTATTAGTTAGTTCGAATTAAAAATAATTTTCTTCTTTTCTTCGTTCAGAAATAAGTAGTAGTAGATCATACAACGGCTAATCGGAGTTATATTAAAGTTAATATTACTATTAAACTACTACTTTAGTATCGTCTATCGCGGCCGCTGGTTCCCAGATGGGCTTAGCGTATCTAGTCTATTTTACTAGGTACCATAACTGGTCCTTTCTTCCTCTTCTTATATATTACTTATCTAGGATCTCTTCGACAGCGTATTCTAGCTTATCGTCTACTAAAATAGGTCCTAGTTACGTATCGTCCGGTTCCTAGGATAGAAGAGGGTTATTCGATGCCGGATGAAATAGATTAATATAGAATACCGGGTAGATCCCTTCTAGTATATCTAGTCGTACGGCGTGGGAGCCCACTAGTTAAATAATCGTATACTTTATGTTTTTCCAGTCTAATTTCTTACTAGGGCGTTCCGTACGAAGGTTCTTTAGATTTAACCAGATTTTATCGTTTACCTTATATATCAGGGCTGCTTAGCGAGATTTGTTCGCTTATTTTTCTATATTTTACTAGATATAGGCGATTACTACTTAGGCTCTATTTAATACGTCTTAAATCTTCCGTACGATAGTATCTCCTTATCTAATAAGGCTGGACGCTGTGATATCAGGGTCTGAGCTCCTGGCGGGTTCTATATATATTAAATCTAGTTCGTAGCTATGGCTTAAAAAGAAAGGTGAGAATCCAGTAGTCACGTTTATATAAGCGCTAATAGCTAGCTCTATTAAAGATAATAGTTCTATCTAGTTCTTTTAATTATAGTTAACATACGTCCGTAAATAAGCCTCGACGATGCTGTTCGTCCATTTAATAGCCCTATCTATCTAAAGATAGTAGGCGGTTAATAGTTTCCTAACTATCTTTAATAGATCGCACACCCTCTTCTACATACGACTAGTAAACTACGCACCCTGATCTAAAATAATAATTCTTAAAAGATTATACTATTTAATAACTATCTTTATTAATACTTTTATTATTACTTCGGATATAATCTCTTTTATTATATATAGTATAATTCCTTTTATAAGCTAATTAGTAATTACTAGAAGATTCGTACGAGACTTACTCTCTAGCAGATCCGTAATAAAATCTATAATTATATCTTACTATAGTTAGTCTAGCGCGGGGAGTGATTTTAATAGTCTATACTTCTATTCGCGCCACGGTTTTATACAGCTATAAATATCGTAATTCCACATATACTATCTAACATCGCGGGACATATTCGGCCAGTAATATTATCTACTAAGGTTTAGATAGGTCTATTCACGGCCAGGATATCCCACGATTAGCAGGTTATAGTTTATCTAGATTAGCCGCGTACAAAGAGATTTGTGTTAAGATATTTATTAGTGTCCTCGGAACCGCATGTATTTCCTATCTATCGTATATTCGCTGGGAGACACTTTTAGGCCTAGTTATAAAAGAAATTTCCGGTTATTCTACTATACGAGTTTCTTTAAAATCTAGTAATCTAGATCTGCTATAAGGACCCGTATCCAGTTATTAACTAAGTGGTCTTTTAGCTCTTAGTCTACTAAAGTCCGGGAGTCTAGCTCGTATGGAATCTATATTAATACTACCTTAAATATATTTATCTTAAGCTTCCTCTTTCTATCTAATATCTCGTAGAAAATCTATATCATATAAAAGAAAACTTAGAAGTCGTTATTATTAGATATATCCTATTCGCGTTAAGAGAAAGTATCTATTTTCTAATTCTCCGTTCCTTTCTAATAGACTAGCTCGAAGTTAAATCTATTTAAGAATAAGCTCTATCGTACGTGTCTCTCGGTCAACTTATATAGCTTAAAGAAATATTATAAGTTTTTATAATCCGTTATTATTTTAAACTCTAGTATAGAGTATAACTCGGCATCCCATGCTTTAAGGCAGCGTATGACCGTTAGAAGTTTCTTATTATAGATCTTATAGTTATATTCCGCCGGAACGTTCCGTTTAGAGAAATATACGCAAGAACGCAGATCGCCGTTCTTATCTATCTAGAATAGCATACCTCCTATATTATAACCGAAGGAGTTAGTTTCCACGATTATTATACACTCCGAATTAAAAAGATAGAGTACTAATTCGGTCATAAATTTTTTTTTTAAGAATTAAAAGCTTATCTCGCACTCCAGGATCTAGAGGAAAGATTAGTTCTTTTTAATTAAATTTATAAGAGGATATACGATTTCTGAAAACTTCGGAATAAATTATTAATAAAAATTCGCGAATCCTAGAAAGCCCTATATATCTTTAACCATCTTAGGACTTTTTTATAAAATAATCACTTCGACTTTCTTAAAGTCTATTTTAATATCTTCTCCCGCTCGTATAATAAATCTAAGATAAAGAGTCTCTTTCCGTTTAAACTCGTATTTTTTAATATCTAGAAATAGTCCTGCGTTCTTTAGCTTCTATAGTACCTTTCGTACGTGCTCGCGGTGTTGTTTAATATTCCTATCTATATATACTAGTATATTATTAATATATACTAAATAGAATTTATCAAGATATTCGCGTAGTATCTAATTAATGTACTTTTAGAAGGTTAAAGATACATTTACTAATCTAAAAGATATTACTAGCTATTTATATAACCCGTATCTCGTATAAAAGACAGTTATCCATTCTTATTCTTCCGCGATACGGATTTTATAGAAGGCTAAGGAAATATCTAATTTAGTAAACTATTTCGCTCTTCTAATCTGGTTTAATATTTCGTAAATCAGGGATAATAGGTATTAGTCCTTTTTAGTAATTATATTAAAAGCCCGATAATCTATATAAAATCAGAGTCCTTCTTCTGGCTTTCGTACGAAGAGTACAGGGGCTATTATAGGAAAATAGCTTATTTAGATAAAGTTCTTCTCTAGTAATTTAGTAAGCTCCGAGCGCAGGATAGTTAGTTCCTCTTAAGATATATTATATAAAAAACCTTACGGGACTTCAGATTCCTTCTCCTCCTATTATACGAGCTCGATCTCGTGATCGATTCCCTTCTCTCTATATAAGGGGAGTTTCTCCGCATTCTCTAGCTAGAACAGCGGTAGGAAGTCCTTATAACTATTAAAAAGTAATATATAAGGATCTATAGCCTTCTTAATTTATAAAACTTTTTAAATATCCGCTAACAAAATTATAAATATTTCTATATTTTTTTTCTTCTTCTCCTATAGATACTTCTTAAATTTAGGTCCGGATGTCGGCCGGATATCCAGCTTTATACGCTGTAAATATGATAGATCCTTTAGCCTCGTTCCAGTTATACGGAGGAATAATCGTTCTTATCTAGATTCTAGGACCTTATCATAACGAGTTAGCCAGCTCTTATCTAGGATAAGATCGTATCTTAAATTATTAGATATTATATAGAAATAGGCACCTTCTTTACTATATAATTTAATATCTATTCTTGCCCGTACGATAAAACAGATTAAAAAACTTTTACCTAAGACGCCCTTTACTAGTCTAAGAAAAATATTAATAATAATAAGGCTATTCTTCCGTACAAACGTTTCGCTTATAATACCGTAAGTAAGATATCTTAGATTAACTAGCGTACGAGCTATCATTATTAAATCTAGAATAGTTTTTATTAAGAAGGAAGATAAAGTTATATATTTTCTTTTAAAATTTTTCTAATTCTTTTTTATTCTAGTAGGTGATTTCTATCTATATACATAATTTTATACTAGACCTATTCTTTTTCTGAGTTTAAGTTCTCGTCTAAGGAAATATCTTATTTATCCCGCCTCTAATAAGTAGTATCTATAAGTACTACCTTTATCGGTCGTACGGCGGGTTTAAAGAAGTAGTTTCTAGTAAAATAACTATCTTGTCCGTAGTAGAGATAACTCCCCTCTTCTTATCTTCTTTATATCTTAGCGGATAACGTCTATCTTACTTCTTTTTAAGCTTTGCCAGTTTTCGTACGTAGTTGATGTTATTCCTGCTGGGTGGTGATAACTTAGATAAATATCTAGTTTATTAATTTAGAACTGTGCTTCCGGCGAGGTAAGATATTCCGGGAGATATTTTTCTTAATTAAGGATATTCTTATAAGATTATAGTCCACGCGGTATAGCTGGTTATAATAACCTTTATATATAGATTCTTAGGGAATTCCCACGAGTTCTTTAATTAGATTCTAGTTAACCGCTATATCTAATATAGCTTTTTTTTATTCATCCGACCAACTATAACCTCCTACTTATAGTAGGGCTTTATTAAAGTTATTTAAGAACTCTTCTAGTTTCATCCTTCCCTACTTTATTATATTTACCTAATTAAGGACTTTTTATCGTACATCCGGGTCTCCGAACACTTTATCCATTATTATAAATATTTCTTCTAGTATAACTACCCCGGGGTCCTGAGCTTCTACCTAAGGAAGTATCTGTTAAGCAGCTCTTCCACGTAAATAATTATAAACGTAAAAAACCCGTTCTAGTCTAGATAGATAATATTCTTTATCAATGACCAGTTTTATACGTATATTTAACTTAAACGGTTCGTAATTACGCTTATCTTCTCCGTTAAATAGTTCCACGTCAGGGTGCTGAGAATGAGGTCTAGAGCGTGGTTCGTACGATCGCGGTGATAGGCTTCTATCTTTCTTATTATTTATAATAGGGGTCGCGTTACTACTTCGTAGTTCGTTTAGTTATTCTTTAAAATTTGATTTCTACTTTACTATCTCCGTACGAAGGTTCATCAACTCTTATAGTAAGAGTTAGATATTATTATCTATTAGTATAGACGCTGCGGTTAATTGTAGTCCTTTTAAATCCATTTATCCTATTATTATTCTTCTTTCTTCGTACGTCTAGTCGGGCTCTGTCTAGGACTTTTTATATTAAGAGCTATTTCTAATGTTACGGGACGAGAAGAAGCTGCTATTCTAAACGTGCCTGTGGATAAGGAGGAATAGCTAAAGAGCTATTCCTACGTCCATACGAATTCTCTATTTGTGTGGTATACTAATACTAGTGTCTAAATAACCGCGAGGCCTCAGGCACCATGGGTGCCTAAGGCAGAGCTTATCTGCCTGGGGCCAGTCCCATAACACTTGGCAGTGGGGCTCCGAGAAAACAGAAGTGATTTGGGTGGAAGCCAATTTCGAATGTCAGGGTAGCCCACACGATTACTATAAGTGCAAAGTTTCAGTATTTTTTTTGGACAGCCACGCTTCTATGAAACCGACCTCCCTGTGGCTGACCTGGCCGCGTGGAAGTTTCGGCCCTGCGACTGGCCATGCTTTTACGAAACTAATAATATAGAAATTTCAGATTTCAATGCAAGCTCCCATTATACTGGGTCGTCGACACCCTCAAACATGCTTGTTAAAAATTTCAAGCGACTCGTATACGTTTCTAAGCAAAAGCAATGGACAGAAGGCCGGTAACGTGTGTTGCGCCGTAGTTTAATCATCAGTTGAACTAACTATCCGTCGATCCTCTCTCTTTCACATTTAGCACGTGATCGCATTTGGAAACTCTTGTGCGAGCAAGAGAACACTCCCCTTGTTGGGCTAAATATAACCGTCAGTCCCCTCCTCCAAGGAGGATTAAGCCTGAATTTTCAGCGCCGATTTTTCGCCGAGTTCCTGCCAAGCCTCTCTTAGTGCATATATGAGCTTTAATTGGCCTGAAAATTTTGTCTGAGGCAGTGGATCATGATTCATTAAACCAAAAGTCAAAGAGTTTATTGCCGCCACTTAAAAAGCACTAGCGCCCGCAGGCTTACCAGCAGGACAATCTATTGGACCTTAGCCATCCCCTTAATTCTTAAGTGGACCACAGGCTGAGGAGACGCTTTATTGGTCTGAGCCTGACTTGCGCTGTCAGGGATACTATGCTTCGCGTATGTAGTCAAGGTCATAGTTGGGGAGGTGGTTGAGGAGGTTCCATAACTCTCATTTGACCACAACGTATCTATATGTATCCACGCCGAATAGCCCGCACATTGAAAATCAACGATGCGCAGGTGTATCTAGTAATGTAGCACGGAGTAAAGATACAGATAGCAACCGTCTACATAACACTTCCGTGACTTCATCCTATGCATTGCTTAGATAGAATATAGGTAGAACTACATACAACCTTGGTATGAGATCACCTGGCGCACGGCCGGCAAGGTCTCGAGACTGCATTGGAGATTAACCAGGGATTAGGCTGCGGCAAATCCGCATCCGCGGACTTGACTTTGAATCCGCATCCGCAACCCTGCGGATACGGATATCACTTTAATATCCGCATCTAACTATCAGATATCTACGGATATCCGCATCCGCCTGCGGATATCCGCGAAATCCAATAACTATCCGCACTAGTATAAAATTCGCTAGTTTAATCTATTTTAGTATCTTTATATAGCTGACCAAGTAATCTTTCTTTATAAATTATAGATATATTAATATATAAATTTATTAGTAGATTTAATATATTTAAACCTATCAGAATCTACTAGAACCTATTAGATTTATTAAATATATATTATATTTAAATATTATCCAAGTATAAAGGATATCTAGAATTCTAGATACTAGATATTTTCTGTCCCCCCTGCCTCCTATATAGTTAAAAAAATTAATATAATTTTATAAAACCGTGGTAAGGTTTACTCCGAAGATTAGACCAGATATTATTTTAAATCTATTATTTTTTTAGAATATAACTTAACGATTTATAATTCTCGTGAGAAAAAGACTATATATATAAGATCTAATAATTTAATATTCTTATTAAAGACCCCGGGTAGTAAGATTTACTTTAAAGATTAGATAGTTAGATTAGATATTATTCTAAATCCTTTTTAGAATTAAAAAGATGTACTGACCTAAAGTAGTTAATAGATCTAGATTTACTTTAATAGTTTAACTAGTTATCTAAGGTCTAGTCCTGCAGAGTATAGATTACTTTAATAAGATTATAAGAATAAATATTTTTAGAATAAAGAAGCTATATATTTAGAGATAGGTCTTAAGTCTTCTTAAGAACCTATTAGATATCGATTATTAAATTAAGGCTTGGTATTTATCTGGGCCTTTATTTTAATTTCTAGTTAGTTCTTGCCAAAGCCCAGGAATAGAATTAATAATACTAGATATACTAGGACTTATATAGACAGTCAGAGTTTTATAGTCTAGCTTTAATCTTAAGAACTTAAACTAGGTTAAAATCTCTAGAAAAGTTTTAAAAATCCTCTATAAATTAGTATATCTTTATCTACTAGTCTTATAGAACGCTAGTTATTACTTAAATTAGGCTATTAGTACTCCGTTTCCGCTCGCGTTATATATCTTATAGATTTAGTTAATATTATATAAACGTTATATTGATGGGCTGTTCGCTATTTATTTAATATTATAAAAAATTTGTATAAATTAGTATGTCTTTATCTATTAGTCTTATAGAATACTAGCTATTACTCGAATTAGGTTATTAATATTCTATTTCTACTTATATTATATGTCTCATGGATTCTTAATAGAAATTCTATATTAGTATAATATTCTAAGAAAAGAGAAAACTATTATTAATTTACTAGTAATATACTAAAGTATCGATATTATTGTTATTTTTTTTAATAAATTAGATATTTAGATACTAAGCCATCTTTTTTAACAAGTTAGAGAGTTGGATACTGAGTAATTTTATAATATTTTATTAACTATGTGGGATTGTTCATGCTATACCGTTTTAATAGTCACTTTATCTTAACTTAGTTTTAAAGGAGTAGCTAAATAAATAAAGAAAAATAAATAGGATATTATTCTAGATCTGTCGAACGGGGCTCCATAAAAAGAAAAATAAAGTATGGAAGATAGATAGGATACTATCTTATATTTATTATATAGGGGCCAGGGCTCTATAAAAAGAGAGATAAAGTATAGAATATAGACAGAATACTATTTTATATCTGTTATATAGGGTTCTATGAGAAGAGAGATATAGAAAAAGAAGAAAGAAAAAGAGAAAGAAAAGGGGAGAAGAGAATTATATATAAATCTAGTTTTATTATACTTTACTCTATCTATTATTCCTTTTCTATTTATTAAATTTCTATTTTTTTACTTTTATCTGCTTTCATAACTTATATATTTATTTTTAGATTTATATAATTAAACACTGCTACGGTGCAAGAACTGCCTCTTTTGTGGTCGTCGCGGTGCCGCTTTTGCGGCCGTCCTGCACCAGGGGCCAACTCTATCCCGAACCCTTCCACGGAACCAGATGGGAACCAGCAGTCGCCGACCCGCCAACCCAGGCCCTCTGACTCCACACCTGGCCATTTTCTCACACTATGAGTGGAGAAACAAAGCGCGCGAATAAAGGGGGAAATAAGACAAGAAAAGCTAATTGCATGCCCTACGGTTCTAGAAGTTGCTGCTGCCCGCAGACTGACCGGCCATTCACGGAACTGGACGATGTAGCGTCCCACACCTCATCTTTAAACTATGGCGAAAAAGATTCAGCGAGCAACCAAACAGCGCCCACGGCTCTCCGCGTTCCTACTGCCCATGGAACGACCAGAGCCATATAAATACCGGGCCCCTTCCCAGGGTCAACAAGTAGCATCCCCAGTCCATTGAAGCCCTTCATCATGCCTTCCGTGATCACCTTTTCGAACTTTCA
>JAPDKQ010000161.1:0-36061 GCA_027569665.1 Aspergillus bridgeri | reverse complement strand
CCCCCCCCCCCCCCCCCCCCCCCCCCCCCCCCCCCCCCCCCCCCCCCCCCCCCCCCCCCCCCCCCCCCCCCCCCCCCCCCCCCCCCCCCCCCCCCCCCCCCCCCCCCCCCCCCCCCCCCCCCCAAACATACTAGCCACTGGCTGACGTTGTGAGAGAAGAAGTCGTAGTTTTCTCCGGACTGGAACATCAGATCGTGGGAGACGATCTTGTTCTGGGAATCATCGCCGGAGACGTCCCAGTATTGAATCAAAGTCATGAACATGCTGCCAGCCACGTACCAGGTGTCGGTCAGCTTGCCGGGAATCCCCTCAGTCTGGTTCTCTTTGTAGAACTGCATCATGGGGGCGACGATGGCCTTAGCCGCCTTCTTTAACGAGTCTGCCGGGGAGATACATCAGCCATGGGAAGGGTTAGCAGTGTTGTTGTCTACTAGAGGCACCTACCATCGTTGGTGGCCACGACACTGAGGTCGGATAGGACCGGCTGGGCCTGAAGCAGCAGCAAGGCCGCCCCGCATAGTTGGCGGCCGGACAGAAAGCGCATTGTCCCGGGGGGGGGAGATGGGGGGGGGGAGAGTCTAGGCTACGGAGGAGGGGGGGAGGGGGGGGGTATATCGGGCAGACCAAGTCGGTCAAGGCAAGGCAAGTTAGGAATGGAGGAAAGAAGGAAGTTCTTTCTCCGCAGACCGGAGGAGGAAAAAAAGAGCCAGAAGGCCTCCTTCAATTTTAAGGGGGCGCTGAGAGCCTGAGGACGAGGCGCCAAGATCCCCATTGGCAGCCTTGGCGCCCATGCCGCCAAGCCGCCGGCTGGGCCAATCGGCACCGCCGCCGTCAGCGCTAGCCGTTTGCCGGATAAACATTCCCAATGGGGGCGGTTCTTCCGGAAGGCCCCTGGCGCATCGCAACTTCGTCTGGAGTTCTGGACTCTCCGGAGGAGGTCGGGGGATCTGCAGGGGTATGGACTGCAGCGTGTATCGCCTGTCTACACAATACACACGACAGAGTTCTCTTGACTTCTCGAGTTCAACTCGTCGCGTACCAAAGGGGCCACTGGCCGCCACTACTGGCTAAGCAACCAACCAACGACCGCTTTGTTCATCTGTCAGACAGTCCGAGACAAATCCGACCGCATTCTTTCACCGTCCTTCAGACGACCCAGACCAGTACTCACGGCAGAGGACTGTGGTGTGTATCCTATGAGACTGGATTCCCACCATCCTGTCCAGTGCGACGCAATGGATCAGACGGAAGGCTGGGGGAACGGTCAACGAATCAAGCGACTCTGCATCGGATTCATGTCGATTATCCTGGTTATGGACATCTGAGCGTTCTGGACCAGAGGTGGAGTGAGCGAGGGCCCCTAAAAATAGATCCTTTGGGAGGGTATGTTTCAGTCTTCTATTCGACAGATCACCTGATCAAGGGGCCAAGGCAGCCTTTTTTGGGGCCTGGGTGCCTCAGGAATCAGGATTCTAAGTCGGAGCTGACTCATCGCGTACGCCTGCGGGCAGACTCCCCAGGTGTGATATGACCAGGCGATAAAAAGTATATAATAAAAGGTTAAGTGCTATTTACTCTCTAATAACCACCACATGATCACCGCAAAGTAACCAGCTCCTCCGCACTGGTCGGATGAATCGCCACGCAGCTGTCGAAATCCTTCTTCGTGGCGCCCATCTTCATAGCTACGCCGAAGCCCTGCAGCATCTCGCCCACACCTAGACCCAGGATATGCAGGCCAACGACTTTCTCCTCGGGTCCGGCGCAGATCAGCTTGAACTCGGTCGGGTTTTTCTTCTTCTCCTCGGCTGGCATTACATCGTAGTACATGGCCGTGAACCGCGTTTTGTAGATCTTGATCTGGTCGTCGCCGTAGCGCTCGCGGGCCTCGGGCTCGGTAAGACCGACGGTGCCAACCTCCGGGTGGGCGAAGACAACCGTAGGAATATTCTCATAGGAAAGTTTCGAGGACTTGAATTCGGGGGGGCCGAAGAGGCGGTTACCAAGTTGACGGCCGGCGGCAATAGCCACTGTATGCAATCAGCTTACACAATTCGATTATGATAGCTCTCCGATGAATGTAAAACATACCAGGAGTTAGTTCGGCGTGGCCGGTAACGTCACCCAGAGCATAGATGCCATCTACCGAGGTGTTCTGGTACTCGTCGACGGTAACATGCCCGGCTTTGCTCAGCTGGACCCCGGGAACGTCTAGACGCAGGTCCTCGACCTCGGGCAGACGGCCAATGGCCCACAGCAGCTCGTTGACTTCAATCGAAGATCCATCCTGGTTAATCAACCGAAGGAGCTTGTCCTTGCCCTTGCCGTCCCGGATAAGCTGGACCTCCTTAAAGCCGGCGTGACCCTTGTGGATCTGGATACCAGTTGCCTCATACCGCTCCGTCATAGTCTTCTGGATCATAGGGTCGAATTTGCGCAAGAACTCCTGGCCTCGGATGAACATGTGCGTCTCTACACCCACGGCGCCCATAACACCCGCCAGTTCGACCGCAATATATCCGGCTCCGACTACAGCGACCTTGGGCGGCAGCTCCTCGATCTCGAAGAACCCGTCACTGGTGATACCGTGCTCGGCGCCCTTGATATCGGGAATGCTGGGGCGTCCACCAGTGGCGATCAGAATCTTAGGCGCAGTGTACCGAGCCTTGCTGCCATCCTCCAGAGTCACCTCAATGACCTTGGGCTCCACGAACCCGGCCCTGCCATGCACCAGGTCGATGCCCTCCCGGTCCCAATTCCGCTCGTACGCGCCATTTAAGCGCTTGATGGTGGAGTCCCGGATCTCTTTGAAATGGCGGTAATTGATGTTGACGTCCTTGGGGATGTCGTATCCGTAGTGTTGGCCAACGTGGAGGGTCTCGTTGATAGATGCGAAGTTCCAGGTCATTTTCTTGGGGACACAGCTGTACCACGTTCATGAGCGCTCAAACCACAGGTCGGGAGAGGTAGAATAAAAGCCATACCCAACGTTGACACAGGTCCCTCCAGACCGGCCACTCTCGACAATCAGTGTCTTCGCCCCGTACCAGCCCGCAGCTCTCCGTCCGCTACCACTACCCCCGCTACCACCGCCGAGGACGATGTAGTCATACTGGTGCGTCTCAATAGGAGCCATTTTACTCGAGTCGGCCGCGGTCAATGAGGACGAGAAGTGTCGGGAAAAAGAGGCGAGGCGAGAGGCGGGCGCAGCCAGAGCGACTCGTTTGGAGGGGTCAATAGCGGCGCTTCGGTGCGCAATAGTGGTAATGCTCTTGCTTCCGGTTACCGGGAGCGACGAGAGAACTGGCAATTGGCGAATAGAATGGCGTTGCAGAAGCCTGTTCCTAGAAGCCAGGGCAGAAAGAGAGCGAAGGGAAGAGCAGGGGGGCATGGAGATGAGATGGAGGGGGAGAGGGGGGAAGAAAGAGGAACGAGCAGAGTGGAGGGAAGAAGATGTAATACTACGTAACTAAGATGAGTATTGGGTAAGCAGCGGCCCGGAGCACGTAATAATGCAATGGCCGATCGGCCTTTGCTGAACGGCGATACGTCGGGCCGACATCTGCGGCCCTCGGCCCTTCTTCTGTCTCCGATCGGCGGGCATTTCCGCGGCCGAGGTCTGCTGTCGTCGTTTATGATCGCTGGCTTCCCCTCGCCCATCCCCTTCTCTGCCAGACGCCCAGACGCCCAGACGCCAGCAGCACGATTGACCCAGTATACCATGTCGAAACTCTCCAGCAGCCTCAAGACTCTCATCAACTCTCCAACCGCACGACCCAAAACAACCCCCGCCCCTCCCCAAATCCACTCCCTCTACCAGAAGGTCCAGCAGCATGCGCAATTGAAAGGCCTCTCCCAATCATCATGGCTTGCGCTCTCAGTACGGCTCCTGCTTTCATCATTGAATCGTCCCCTCTAACCATTCACGTCTGACAGACGGCCGCAACAATGACCATGAACTCTCCCGAATCCCTGCACTCCCTGTTCAAAGTCGCAACCGCCGGAGCTTCGGAATCACAAAGCGTCGAGACCGTCGAGTTCATGCGCGAAGTCGGTTTGAAATGCATCAGCTTCAACGGCATCCCCCGCACCATCAACTGCCTGGTTGACTTCAAGTCCAACCTCCCCAGCTCCGTCACCGACCAGCTCTCTGCTACCTCGACCCGCGAGCCCAATTCACAAAATATCGACGGCATCAGCGCCCGGGGTCAGGATCTGTGGGACTCGATCTACCGACCCTTCGAGACGAAGCTGTATCGCAAGCTGGGTGACGCGCATCCGGATCTCCCCGTGCATATCCTCCACTTCAACTACGGTGCCTTGTTGTCCGACCCACAGCGCTCGACGGGAGCAAGTGTGGGCCGATTGGCGACGTCTATTGTGGCGATTGCGTGTTTGCGCGCTCAGACGGGCGTCGGACCGCAAGTGCTCTCGCATGTCTTCGGGCTGCGCAAGGCCGTTGAGGACTCGACGTGGGTGCACGATGTCGAGACTGAAGAGGCAGCAAAGTGGCTGGCGAGCGACGAAGGAAATACATGGATCCTGAACAGCGTGGACGATATTGTCAAGGCAATTGGGAACGGCGAGGGGTCTAACTTTGCTCCTGGGAGGGAGTCGAAGCTGTAAATTTTGATAATAGGGAATCAAGAGCTGGATGTACAAGGTGGGATGTTGTAAATATGGGTCTGAACGGATTTCTGCATATACTGCCATGGATAATAGATATTGATTGTCTCGAGCATTCTATCGAACCTCGACATAGCACAATCTTACGAGCCGTTGCCAACCAGCAAGGATCTGAGCGCCGGAGAGCCAAGGTTACTATACAATGCTCACGTCATTTCCATGGAATAAACCGGAGCGCTAACATTATATATATGTGATGCCAATTAATTCATTAATATAGGGATGCCATGCACGCTAAGCCGTCGTCTCGGACCTCACCCACGCATTGAACTTGTCCACCTGCAACTTGTCCGTGGCCCATGAAGTGACGATCCTTACCACGGCCCTTTCATCGTCCATCTGGTCCCAGACATAAAATCGGAATCGATCCTCCAGGCGTCTCACTAACTGGTCCGGCAAGATCACAAACACCTGGTTCGTCTCCGTCGGCGCCGCCAACTCATACCCCAGGGCCTCGAAATTCGCCGAGATCACCTGCGCCATCTCCGTCGCATACCTTGCCATCTCAAAGAACAGGTTTTCCCGGAAGAGCTCGGCAAACTGCACGCCCATGACGCGGGACTTGGCCAGCAGCGCCCCGTGCTGCTTCATATGGAACGCAAAGCCTTCGGCCAAATGGCTGCGCACCACCATCGCCTCGCCCAGCAAGGCGCCCATTTTGGTGCCGCCGATCCAGAAAATATCTATCATGTCGACCAGATCGCGCAGCGTCAGGTCATTCGCAGGGGCGCTCAGCGCCACCCCGATCCTTGCCCCATCCATGAACAGCAACAGGCCCAGCTGCTTACACGTCGCCGAGAGCGCGGTCAGCTCGGCTTTCGTGTAGATGGTCCCCAGCTCCGTTGCGTTCGAGATGTACACCAGCCGTGGCTTGGCCGAGTGCGGGAAGAATTGATTCTGTCGCACGACACGCTCCAGGTTTCGCGGCGTGATTTTCCCTCGAACCCCGGGGACCAAGATCGTCTTGTGTCCGGTGGCTTCTATGGCGCCGGCTTCTTTGCTGACGATGTGCCCGGTCTCCACCGTTAGCACGGCCTCGTATGGCCGTAAGCAGCTGGCGATGCCGATGAGGTTGGCGGCCGTGCCGCTGGGGATAAAATGGATGGCAACTTCGTCGGCTGTGGCCCGGAGATGTTGGCGAATTAATTGGCGCGCTTCGTCGCTATGTGAGTCGTTTCCGTAGGAGACTTGTTGGGTGGCATTGGTACGCAGGAGAGCTTCCAGAAGCTGGGGATGGGCGCCTTCGCTGTAGTCATCCATGAAGCTGTAGATGGGAGGGAGATCCTCCGTCTCGGAATATTTTGATAGCATAGTGAAAATGGACCTTTCCGATCAGAGCATATAGAATCGGAATCGGAACTGCTAGGAGCAGAGGAGGGGAGAGACAAGATGGGACAGGAAGAGAAGAAAAGGCATGAACAACACAGAAAAGAAAAAGAAGCGAGAAAGAAAAAAAGAACAGGCGAGATATAGACCCGGCCGGAGTGGGCGGGAATAATCTGGGTCGGGAATGAGTCAATTTATTCCCGGGCGGGAATGGCACGGGATCTCAACGGGATTACGGGATTCCACGCCTGGTCTAGAATAAGCGGTGTGTTTGTATTAAATAACAGATACCTCTATATAGGCATACATTTATAATATATATATATACATATGCATACATATATAATAATATAAACGCATACACTCATATGTCAAGTATCCAGGGAAATCACCGTGGGTCACGTGACCAGTCTCCACTCCGCCCCTTCGGCTGAATTCCGTCCTGGTCTGGATTCTGGAATCTGCATCGATCTTACTTACTCTCGCCGGACGCCGATCATCGACAAAAACTCCGAGATCATCTTTTGGACACAGCGTCACGTTTTCTCGGGGGAAATCCTCAGGGAATTTGCGACTCCCCAACCCCTCGGCCCAGTTTTGCGGGTCTGACTGCCAGAGCCATCATTTCCCACGTCTCTCTTAAGGTAGTTTGGTGCACTTGTGCTGGTCGTCTGTCCAGTTGTTCTGGCCTTACTTCCCCGCACCGGTGACCGACGACAAGCGGGCTCAGATTCCCCAACTGCAGGACTTTGCCCGCCGGTCAGGATCCTGTCATGCCCCGGGTGTCAGCGGCTGCAGACGCCTTCCCTCCGCAGCACCGCCGACGGATCTCCGGGATGGCCAGGAAGTCCAGCTGATGTATAGTCACATCTTTGGCCGAGCGAGAAAATGGCTTGGTTTCGATACTCCCATGTCAATCGTGGTGGACCACCGCATCGTGGGCACTAGAGCTAGGATGGAGGATTGATGCTCCTGCCCAATACCTGGTCATAGCCACGTAAGATCCCAAAACGACTCCAACCAATCGACTTGATCTAGGGAGATGACCGGATACTTTCAAAGGGAACATCCGTGAACGTAAGTACGGCATAAGTTAGTCAATTTTTTCATACACTGTATCACAAAAACACACAGGTCAAGAAATAGGTCGCTAGCGCCCCGGTTATGTACAAGATCTCATGAGACCGTTCATCCTCTTATTTGATCCACCCCTTCGGCCCGGCCCAGGTTCCCTTCACCATATGGTTCATGTACACCCAGGGGAAGAAATCCTTCTTGAGGTAGTAGAACGACCGGCGGGGAACGGCCTGGTCGAGGCCGAACTTGGCGAACGTTTCCTTGGGCTGACCGCCGTACTTGAACTCGGCTAGGAGCACCTTCCCGTACTCGGTGGTAAGCGGGCACGACGCGTAGCCGTCGTAGGTTGCGTCAAGCTCCTTGCCCTCGAGCGATTGCAGCAGGTTGCGCACGAGGACCGGCGCCTCCGAGGTGATAGCGGCGGCAGTCTTCGAGGTGGGGAGGCTGGAAGCGTCACCGGCCGACCAGACGTTGGCGTACTTGGTGTGGCGCGTGGTGCCGGCGTCGACGTCGACGTAGCCGGCCTCGTTGGCGATCGAGCTGTTCTTGACGAACGCGTGAGGACCCATCTTGGGCACCACGTGCAGCAAGTCGAACGGTTTCTTGACAGACTCTTGGCCGTCCGGGCGAGCGAACGTGGCGGTATTGCCGTCGATCGACACGAGGTCGTGCTGGAAGAGACCTTCGACCCCGCGCTCCTGGCGCAGGCCCTCAAGCGCGGCGCTATATTTGGGGACTGCGAACATGGAGGGGAGCCCCGTTGCGAAGCTGATCTGGATGGGGGAGCTCGAGACGTTGCTAGGGGTGTAGAGACCGGCGCGCTTCCAGTGGTCCAGAGCAAGCCAGAGGATCTTCTGCGGCGCACCGGCACACTTGATCACTCCAGCCGGCTGGGTGAAGATGGCGGCTCCCTTGCGGAGCTTCTCAATGGAGGGGAACACTTTGTCGACGGTGTCGTAGCCGTAGATGGACGAAACGAGGGAGTCGGGGTTGGCCAGAGCCTCGGGCAGTCCCTTGACGCTGTCGTAGTTGATGTTGATGCCGGGGGCAACGACCAGCTGCTCGTAGTTGACCTGGTCGCCGTTGGCGAGAGTGACCTGGTTGTTCTCGGGCGCGAACGTGCCGACGCCGTCGTTATAGAACTTCAGCTTGGGGTCGATCAAGCCGTGCATGGGACTGCGCAGGTCTTCTTTGTTCTTGAGACCGCCACCGACAAGCGTCCAGCCAGGCTGGTAGTGATGCCATTGCGCCGGATCGATCACGGCAATGTCGTCCTGCGCAAATTTCCCCGATCGGAGCAGTTGATGGCTGATTGCCAGCCCGGCGCTACCGCCGCCGACCACAACCACGCGATGGTTCCGAGATGCACTGACGGGCGAGGCAGTAGCGAAGCCTCGCCGAGCAACGCCAGCAGCCGAGGACACGCGACCGCAAAACATTGTCACGATATAACAGAGAGACACGACGACGGCACAGAACGAACGGAAATCCAGAAAGAACGAAGAAAGGGAGGGAGGAATTTCATCATCGGCGGTTTTTTGGGTCGCCGATCGCGGACGGCCTGTTTGGGCCTAGCGCCGGGCAGGAGCCTTACGTCATCACCCTGCCGTCGATGGCGCCATTTTCTCTCTCTCGGTCGTTTCCTTCATTCTTTCTCTCTTCTCGTCCTTTCCAGCCGCCTCTCGCCCGAGAGACATCCTGCCTAGTCGCCGAATCGCCGATTACTCGTCCGGATAGGTAATGTTAATACGTGGTATGATACTCGTCCTTTTACCCTATCCTGGCCATCAGGATCTGCACCGCGGGCGAAAGTAGCTGCGGCAGGTCGTAGGTGCCCTCGAGATCTTCCGACAGCACGAAATTCAAATAGAGCTTCTTCAACCGCGTCAATTGCGGCAGAAGCGCTTTCAGCTCCATCGCTGCATCGTCCGCCATCACCCCGTCATGGTTAATATGCAGCACCTCCAGGGTTGCCGCGTGACACGCAATCGCACGAATCATAGCACCCGTCACAAACTCCGATCTCAGCTCCCCGGCGAAATGCACCAGCTGCATCTCCTTCAGAGGCTTTAACTTCTCCACGACGCCCGGCGTGACTGCAACGTGCCTCACCAACTTCTCACTTTCCATCCCATTGTCGAGATCATTCGAAGCCGGCGGTCTCCTCAGCGCCAAGGCCTTCAATCTGGGCAAAGAAGACAGAATGCGCTGCGTCTCATCCGGATCCGTGGCTGCGTACCCGGTAAACTCAAGTCTCTGCAGATTGGCCCCATGAGACAAGAACCCCAGATCCACCGGTCCTGCTTGGAACGCCAACTCCCGTAAGTCAGGTAGCAGCCGGACAGCCATCTCCAGCACCAGCCCCTGCTCGGCAATCAGGGGGTCTTTGTCGTCGGTTTCGTAGTGCCCGGACAGCGTGACACTCATCTTCTGGATCCCCGGAAGCAACTTGAAGGTCTCTGCCAACTCACCAACCGGCTCCCCTTGACCCCGCGAGAGGGTATGCTTCAGTTTCTGCATCATGCTCGCTTTCCCCTTCGTCAGGGACTCTAATTTTCCCACCCGGGACAAGTAGGTTGCTTCCCAGCTGTCCGGCGAGATTTCCATCCCCGGGAGTAAATGATGATGCCATTCACGGAATGGACCTAGTGAGCTTTCGAGGCAGTTGACATGTACGATACGGACCTGGTGTCGGAGATGAGACGGTCCTCGGGACGCCCAGGATGCCAGATTGGGCAGGGAGTCAAAGAAGCGAGCGAAATGTAACAGGATGGCCAATGCCTCGTCGCGAATCTGGCGGCAGACATGAAGCAGAGGTTGGTGCCCTACCGTTTGGGTAGAAGATCATTTCGTAGATGGCATAGCGAAGTTCCACGGGGATGGTGAGGAACGTGGGTTTGGGCTTGTGGCCGGCCATTGTTTCTGGCGGGAGAGTCTTATTCTTATCATTCAGGCTTTCAGGTCTCTCTGGTCTCTGTTCTCTCCGTAAGCCTGGATGCGATGAGATCAGAGATGACTGAGGCCACAAGGCACAAACCGGCATCAGCCGGAGGGTCGGAACGGAAGAGGGATGATCCGGACGTAGCCCAAATCCCCAAACCGTCCAGCTGAGCAGCAACGAGCGACGAAGCAGCAAGGAGTATTATTCCCGTCTCATCATCCGTCAGTTTTACTCCGTAGTCGCCGATCCCTCATGGCCGAAACCACTGCTGCGACCACCAAGGCGTTGGGGCTGAAACCCGGCCGAGCGGTTCTTGCGTATGTGTCCTCAGCTCAGTCCAGTCCAGCCCAGTCCTGCATGGCCCCTATTCTCCTGCAGGAGACACTTCCCTGTCTCGCAGTCGCTTAGGCTCGGCCAGGGACCCCTGCTACCGTACTAACGACGCCTAATAGGTTTAACGGCGCCGTCACCACTCGTATAATTCCACACCCCCACCGAGCCTTCGCCTTCGAGGTCACCTTCAACCCCTCGCAGTGGCCCGACTTCCTCAAGGGCCAGAAACCGCCCAAACATTTCCATCCGCTCCAGGAGGAGTACGTCGAGGTGCTGGAGGGCATGCTGTGCGTGGAGGATGACACGCAGGAACACACGCTGACCCCGACCTCCGGCGAATTCCTCGTCCGACCCTGGGTGAACCACCGGCTGTATCCACCCGCCGGGTACGAAGGGGACATCAGGTTCTTGCTGGCGGGCGAGGAGACGCCGGAACTGTTCCAGCTGGACACGATCTTCTTCGAGAACTGGTATGGGTATCAGGACGAGACGGTGGTGGTCGGGAAGGGCGTCGATCTGATTCAGGTCTTGTCCATGTTCGACGCCGGCGGCTCCTACATGTCTGTCCCGTGGTGGGTGCCCTTCGGTCGCACGCTGTCCATGGCGCTAGGCGTGGTCGTTGGCCGCTGGATCGGTGGACTCTTGGGCTATCAACCGTATTATAAGAAGTGGACGTTCGATTGGGACCTAGCGTGTCGCAAGATGGAGCGGTCGATCTTCCAGCGACGGTTTGCCGACCGTGCAAAGACGGACTAACGGCCAAGCACTCTATGGAGTCGCTGTCCTATCTGCGATAATTGTTTTCTTTTTCTTTTCTTTTCTTTTCTTTTTTTTCTTTTCTTTTTTTTGGAATATTATACCCAGCGATGTTCAAAATTGAATTGCCTGTCTCTACCTGCTCGAGTTCTGTCTGCTGAAATGCTACGGCCCCATATCTATCTTCCCTTCCATCAAGATCATGTCATATCCCCCAAGAAGCCATGTTGAAGGATTCGGAGACTAGGGAGGACTCCGAACGTTCCGAAATTCCCGCCGTGCTGGTGGGGGCCATCTGGACTGACTCAGGCTGCATTTTCTGTCGGCTTTCAGGGCTATTGTTTGTTCTTTCAACCCTCCGAAGCCTCTCGCCGCTCCTGTCAACCATGTCCTGCAAGACTTTCATCGTCACCGGTGCCTCGAGGGGTGAGAAATCAACGGCCCTCAACTTTGGCCCTTCAAAGCTAACTCATCCATCCTGCCTACGCTACAGGCATCGGGCTAGCAATCTCCAAGTTTCTCCTCGCTGCACCTCAGTCCCACAACGTGGTCGTGGTCGCTCGCAGCGTCGATCCCCTGCGGAAGCTGAAAGACCAGTATCCCACGCAAGTGGAGGTGCTGAATGGTGATCTGGCGGACTGCGCTCTCGGGCAGAAAGCCGTCGATCTGGCCATGAAGTCGTTTGGGCGTCTAAATGGATTGGTGCTCAACCACGGCGGGCTCGGCCAGGTGGGCAAGATCGCCGAGGCCGATCCTGAACAATGGAAGCAGGGGTTTGACGTCAACTTCTTCAGTTTGGTGGCTTTTGTAGGTTACCTGCGGATTCCATTTGGATTATTCGGGGGAGAGGAGGGGTCGTAGGCATTCGTTAATACTTATTTGCTATAGGTCAAGGCGGGACTTCCTGCGCTTCGCGAATCCAAGGGACGGATCGTCTTCACCTCGTCTGCAGCTGCTGCCTCAGCGTTCAGAGGATGGGGTCTGTACGGCGCCAGCAAGGCGGCCATGAATCACCTCGCGCTGAGTCTCGGGGAAGAAGAGCCGGACGTGACGAGCGTGTCGATCCAGCCGGGCCTTGTGGACACCGAAATGCAACGAGAGATTCGCGAAGATCTGGCGACTACGCTGGACGCCCAGTTCCATTCGGTGTTTACTACGGCGCATCAGGCTGGACAGTTGCTGAGGCCCGAGCAGCCCGGCCATGTGATCGCCAAGTTGGCGATGGCTGCTCCAAAGTCCCTGACGGGGCAGTTTCTGTCGTAAGTTGACTCCCCATCTCGCTGGGTAGTTTATTCTGGAGCGAAACTGATGCTGACGCTGAAAAAGATGGGACGACGCAGCTCTGGCAGCCTTCCAATAGATGGATATTCCAGTTAGTCAGACAAGAGAACGTTGATAGACAATAGATGAGTAACCATAGTCAACCAACTAGTTAACTAACCTGGTTATAGTTAGTTAGAAATCTTAGTCACTTCCCCACTCTTGACCCCTCGGCCACTTTTTGATCTTGCTTGATTTCAAAGCTGCGGCGTCGGTGCAACGGTGGATGCGCATTCGCCTATATATTCGCTGCTCCCGTCTGGCATCCTGTGTGTTACATTCTCATCTTCTCATCTTCCCATCTTCTCATATCCTCGTACTCTCACACCCTGTAGTCCTTCCCAGCAAATGGCCCCTCTCAAGGTCTTCATGTCAGACTGCCCACCCTATGACGTCAGCGTCGTATACTCTTACTGATCCCCTCTTCCAGCACCGGCGCCACGGGTTACATCGGCGGTGATGTTTTCTTCGACTTCTACCAGGCCCACCCCGACTGGCAGTACGCCGTCCTGACTCGGAGCCCGGAGAAGGGCGCTCAGGTGTCGAGCAAATTCCCGAACGCTCGTATCGTCGTCGGTGATCTCGACTCGTCCGACCTCATCGCCGAGGAAACCAAGAACGCGGACATCGTCCTTCGTACGCGGCTCGGTCCTTGAATTGTCCTTGTGTGTATGTACACGCGCGCGCTAATTGCCCTCTCCCAGACTGCGCCGACTGTGATCACGTCGCCTCGGCGGAGGCCATCGCCAAGGGGGCCGCCCAACACACCCCCGAGCGCCCTCTCTGGCTCATCCACACCTCCGGCACCGGTATCCTGACGGTCGAGGACTTCCGCACCAACACCTGGGGTCTCTACCGCACCAAGGAGTACAACGACTGGGACGGCGTCGATGAGCTGTTGAATCTGCCCGACGACTCGCTGCACCGCAACGTCGACAAGACCATCCTCGGGGCAGGCCAGAAGAACCCGGGCAGCGTCAAGGTGGCCATTGTCTGCCCGCCCACGATCTACGGCCCCGGCCGCGGACCCGGCAACCGGAAGAGCGTGCAGGCCTACTGGCTGGCGGCCGCCGTGCTGAAGCGCAAGAAGGGGCTCCTCGTCGGCAAGGGCGAGAACGTCTGGCATCAGATCCACGTGCAGGATCTGAGCGACGTGTATCTGCTCCTCGGCGAGGCAGCCGCCGCCGGCGGTGGGAAAGCCACCTGGAACGACCAGGGAGGGTACTACCTGGCGGAGAACGGCCCCTTCGTGTGGGGGGACATCCAACGCGAGGTGGCGCGCGTGGCCTACGAGAAGAAGCTGATCGCCTCCCCCGAGGCCGAGCCTCTGCCGGACGCGGAGGTCACCGCGCTGAATCAGTTCGGTCTATACGCTTGGGGCAGCAGCTCGCGAGGCCACTCTCTGCGGGCGCGCAAGCTGCTGGGCTGGTGCCCGAGCAAGCCGAGCCTGAAGGAGCTGATTCCGGACATTGTGGACATCGAGGCGCGGACTTTGGGCCTTTGAAGGACTGGGGCATCGGCGGTGTAGTTACGTAGCGTATGAAGGTTTATGAAGTACGAGACAAAATGAGACCAAGCATTTGACTAACGTTGGAGTGCGGTGTAAAAGGCGCCTGGGTACTCGGTGTTCTCCCACACAGCTCAAGCTCAAGGCTAAGTCGGTCCTTCTATCTATTCGACTTGTCTCTCTAACACGATATCATAAATCCCCGGCCGGTTGGCGCCTTGATGCCTGACGCCTTGTGCTGATGCCTTAGTGCCTGGACAGCCCCCATCCCCAGACATCTACCCTGTATGGGTGGAACGACCTAGTTGTACTCTGTACATCCACTGGTTTATTCCACCCTCGATTACGTACGACCAACAGTTAGCATTGGCGTCGGCGAAAGATGGTTTGTCCACAGAGGCCAGTGTTGGGCCTAAACCGTTAGTCTCGCGTCCAGCGCCATTGGACTGCATTAGTTCTTCGACCCAGTACCATCAGGGCCCACTGAGCGTGCACCAACGTCCACTTGATGACATGGTTGGTTTGATCTTGTGATGGACGCGGCAGGGAAATGTATCCCCTGCTTCGAATTCCTTTTCTTTGTTCAGCTTCTCCTCAATCATCTTCTCGCTAACGAATCGCGGAAGCATCATGAGAAGACTAGTCGCCCAATATGTTATACTTCTTCCACAGCTTGCAAATCTACGGGCCACCAAAGTGTTCCTCGGTGCTCTGCTTCTCTGGCTCTTGATATTTCAGTATTGTCGCTTCCACCTCTGGCGGGACCCTCATTCCGCATTCTTCAATGACCGCCATGTATACGACCTCGATTACAGTCTCTACCGCGAGCGCCAGGGCCAACACTTCATCTCCCAATTTAACTCGCCTTCGGATCCCCCAAAGTTAACTAAGGGAGGGCCTGATCCCCTGGTCTGCGTTTCCTTTGTGACCATTCGGAGAAAATTAGACAACTATTTCGATCCCTCTATCGGCTCGCTCCTGGAGGGGTTGGACGATAGGGAGCGTCGTGCTCTGTATCTGAACATCCTTTTTGCAGACACAGACCCGACGAGACATCCCAGCTGGGGCCAGGAATGGTTAACGAGACTTGTCGATTCAGCGGGCCAGTATAACGTGTCGGAAGAAGAATTCAAACTGCTACAAGGGTTAGAAAAGAAGGCAAACTTCTATGAGAAAGGGGTTTTGTATGTCCCTTTCAGCCTCCAAGACTACTGTCGATAGAATCCCTCGTGCTTACACTTACCAACTGCCCGATCGAATGTTGTTAGTGATTATACCTATGCCTTGGAAAGCTGCCAACAGACCAACGCTCCCTACACGATTATTTTCGAAGACGATATTATACTCGCCACCGGCTGGTTCACCAAGACCCTCAAGGCTCTGTCCCAGTTGAGCTCCAGCGACAACTGGATATATCTCCGCCTCTTCTACACGGAGACCGCGCTTAGCTGGAGCACGTCGGACTTCGCTTACAGGAATATGCCGTTTATATTTGCCTTCTTGATGCTCCTCGCAGCATCATGTCTTACACTCCTCCGTCGCTTTCGATTCGGTCGGTCCCTCCTCGATTATACAAGTATCGCTGTCATTTGTGTGGTCTGCGTCCCCGCCTTCACGGCGCTGGTGTATATGATGGGGAAGTATACCCTAATGCCGCTTCGTGGAGTCGTAGAGATGAATACGTCTGGGTGCTGTACCCAGGGAATTCTGTTTCCACGGGAACAGGTTGATGGACTTCTTGGGTTCTTAAGGGAGAAGGGTCACGGCCAAACTGACTCTTTGATTGAGGAGTATGCAGATAAATCAGGGCTGACCCGTTATGCATTGGCGCCGCCGCAGCTCCAGCATGTTGGTTTGAAGTCGAGCCGGAATAATCTTGATATCAACACGCAAAGTACTTGGGCATTCTGGTTTGAAGAGAACGACCCGGCGGCTTTGGATGAGGAACATAGAACCCTGCTGCAGGATGAAGACGTACAGATTCTCTTAGATGGGCATTGAGAATGAGATTCTTTGGCCGGCTCCTGGAAGATATTGATGTATTCTACGGCTCTGAAGCTTACTTAGTCTCGTATTGTCATAGTCGGAGTTGGAATCTTGTACTACATAGGGTAGGACCCAGGCCGTAATTCGTGTCCCAACCCCCAAACGATCTCATGCTTGATATATTCCATGCCCAGATGGGAATCTGAAAATTGTAAGTGCATTAATTAAACCCAGTATTATTGCGCATATCAGCGACAGGATAGCACAGGCCGGGCTAAAGAATCAAATTAGCATCGCCAACGCTGTCATAGTGATTCTGCCCGCGAAGGGAAATACTCACCAGAACTCGGAAACCATTTCGACAACTGCGCAGGATGATATGTATCATGTAGCTCGATCGATCTTTGCTTTATCCGTTCACTATACGTGAGACTCGTGAAAGGTAACCACTCACAGTGAAACGGGTAATGAGGGCGTCAAATGAAGAGAGAAGCTGCCACGCCGCCAGCCAACTTGAACAACGAATACAGCCTGTTGTAGCCTGTCTTCAATTAGGCAGCCAAATAACCCATGGAGGACTAGAATGAAATAAGTCCTGAGATGACCATAGACGTGTACAAGTGGGGATCAAATTGGACAACCTGTTGCTATCAAACCAATGGCAATGATTTATGTCGGAGATGCCATGTGCATCGCATTGGAAACTTACTAGCCTCAAGCCAAGGTTCAATTAACGTCTTTTTACTGAAATACCCCGCTTTTCTTGATAATAATCGGTAGGTACTTAATGATTGTAGATACTATGTGCACTACGGCCGTAATGGCACCTAAGAACTGCAGGTGTTGCACGATCGAACAGCACGCTCAGACTATTTAGGCGAATCTTTTCTTCTTACAGACACAGACCAGGCAGCTGGAATTAACAGGAGAATAAGTAGAATGCTATATATTGTTCAAGATAAGAGGAGCAGTAGCTCTACTCCCTTCTTGTGGCTTTTACTCGTATATAACTATTTGAGAACAGCAGATGATCTACCAACCGTGAATCGCATCTGCGCCCTGCAATCGAGCGCTTTTCCCGTCTGCGATTCGAAGATATCTTTCATAATGCTTACTACAATGTCAGTCTTTATTTAAGTCCCCCGTGATGAAACTGTTGGACGAGTATGAGTTCCAATTGGTCCCAGGGGTTGACCAGCCACCCAACTCCGTCTTTCACGAGTTCGTCTTCGTTCACCCAAGATTATGGCCAAGCGTCAAGCGGGCAATTTGGGAATCCAATGTCAATGGAACCGGGGGAGGAGCAAGTGGGGAAGTTAGTGTTGTTAGTAGACCCATAGAGACAAAGGATTGATAAGGCTGGGATGGTGGATTGTAAGCACTAATGAGTTAATTCCTTGACGCCCAATTTCCGGCTATATGACTGTCAGTGCGCCTGGCGTACTTTGCCCAGTTTGCCTCTCCATCATTTCGTGTACTACCATTCTATATTAAAAGCCCTTCGCATTTCCGGGCTTCCTCTTCTCCTCGTCGAAACTAAGGCTTCACCCGCACCCCTCCCTGCCCATTGCAAACGCCGCCCCAATCATGACGAAGTCAATCACGAAGCCAATTACGGTCTGGTTGACACGTACGTTACTTCCTACAACCCAATTTGCCTCTGACTAGAATTCCCCGTGGCTCTCCCCGCCCTACAAGTGCCACAGGACATGCTAATGTATAGCCACGGCGACTACATCCAGCCCCTGGCCCGAACTCATGGAAGGTGCGTGGAGAAAGGATGGCTTGCTACGACATGCCGAGGCGTAATCGCTAATGTTGATTCAGGTTGTCATGATCCTGAAGGAACTGGGCGTGCCATATGAGCTTCGCTCGTTTAGGTTCGAGGACGTAAAGAAGCCGCCGTTCACCGATCTTAACCCCAATGGACGAGTCCCAGGTTCGTTATCCCTGCTCGTCGGAGGACTCAATGGCCAGGGACTGACTGGGAAACCGGGCGTTACCTTCCCTTTTTCTTCTTGCAACAGCCATTGTCGATCCCAACACCGACTTGACCCTCTGGGAGTCCGGTGCCATCCTGCAGTACCTTGAGGAGGTGTACGATACCGAGCACAAGCTTACCTACACCTCGCTGAAGGAGAAGCATCTGCTGAACCAGTGGCTTCACTTTCAGATAAGTGGACAAGGCCCTTACTTTGGCCAATGCGGATGGTAAAACAGCCTCGTCTCTCTTAGACCAGAAAGGCGGACTAACTTTTCAAATCTCCCGCACGATAGGTTCAACGTGCTCCACCCCGAGAAGCTGCCCTCCGCGATTGAGCGGTATGTCAACGAGGTGCACCGCATCCTGGGGGTTCTGAATACCGCATTAGAAGGCCGGACATGGCTGGTCGGCGATAAATGCACGTTTGCCGACCTGGCCTTCTTGCCGTGGAATGCCCGAGTCAACCACACGCTCCTGACCCCAGAGGGCGACGATCCTCTGGCGCCATATCCCAATGTGCAGGAGTGGCAGAAGCGCATGGAATCCCGCGAGTCATGGCATGAGGCCATGCAGGAAAGGGAAAAGCTCATGGCTGAGCAAGGGTTAACGGTGATCGGAATGCCCAAGGGAGTGAGGAATATCAAGGAATTTGAGGCGCATGTCGCGAGGGAGTCTCAGAGGCAGTGAGCAGACTGCTGGACGAGTGAAATAGCTGCGATTGATTTGGTTATGTTAGATTTAACTGCATGGTATGATGGTACTTTGGTATTGAAGAGTAGGGTTAGGGTTAACCATAAGATCCTATAGTTCCGTAATACTCGGTATACCTAAAAGGGTGGCCCCGTCGCTGCTGAGTCAGCCTTTTTCCTTTCTAACTAACTAACTAACTTAACTAACTAACTAGTGAACTAGTTAACTAGGTTGTTAGTTAACTAACTCAGTTAATCAGTTACTTCCTGCTCTGCAAGTGATTCAACCTCACTTCGAACAACAATTCGCCCTCACCATGCCTCCTCCCTCCCCCACTCGCGCCCTCCTCCTCACCCTCGATGCCTTTAACACCGTCTACCAGCCTCGCGGCCCAATCGCCGACCTCTACATCCAAATCGCCCGTAGCTTCGACCTCCCGCGCGTGCATCTGCTCGACCGCGAGTCACTTGGCGCGGCGTTCAAGGCCACTCTCCAGGCGCAAATGGAAGCATACCCGAACTACGGTCGCGAGCAGGCGATTCGCGGCCGGTATGGCGGCGCGAGACAGTGGTGGGAGGAGGTGGTTCGAGAGTCGTTTATCAAAGGGCTATGGAAACGGCAGAGAAGCCAGATGCCGAAGGACGAAAAGGCGCAGATCACAAAGGAGTTCGTGGACGCGACGTTGGACCTGTTCTCCGGGCAGGACGCATACCAGTTGAAACCCGGGGCAAAGCGTCTGTTTGAGTATCTGGCCCAGGCCAAAACGAACGGGACCGGGCCGGGACAGTGGGATCGCCTCGTTGTCGGTGTCATTTCGAACTCGGACGATCGCGTTCCCGCCATCCTGCAGTCGCTGGGGCTACGCGTTGGCCAAGGACGAGCCGACGAGGCCGCGGGGTTTCGCCGGTTGCCCGGGTTTGAGAAGCGAAGGCGAGGTCGAGCAAAACCATCGGAGGAGACGGTCCATGATATTGATTTCGTGGTGACGAGCTACGAGGCCGGCGTGGTGAAACCCGACCGGAAGATCTTCGAGCTCGCCGAGCGGCAAGCGGAGAAAGTCGTAGGGCAGAAGGAAGGCGACGAAGTGGAATGGACGAGGCTGCATGTGGGCGACGATCTCGAAGCCGACTATCGCGGCAGCATCGCGGCTGGATGGGGTGGATTGTATGCGGCGCAGGGCCACGGATTGAACGAGATCAGGCAGATCGAGCCGGGGGACGTTATTGGGGATTTGGATGACCTGCCGCGGCGATTCGAGCTGGGGGTGAACCTGCGCTGACATTTCTAGATATACCTATGGTTATCTATCTAGATCTATATCTATATCTATATAGCTCCGTAGGTGTAGAAGGTGTAGATGTAGATGGACTATGGAAAGACTGACTTCGCCGACCGCCGAGCTGAGTCATCCGCCTCTTTCTTCTTCTTCTGCCGTCCTTTCCTTCCTTCCTTCCTTCTTGTCTCTCGGCAGACTCTCTCTCTCTCTTCTCTCTTTCTCTCTCTCCCCCTCCCCCCAACTCAGATCTCTTCCAAGCTTGGAATGTCCCGTCCCTATCGCTCCAAACGCCATCGTCCTTGCGACCAATGCCGCGAGCGAAAGCTTGGCTGTCAGACCGACGACGGCCTGCCCTGCGTTCGCTGCCGCTCCGCCGACATCGCCTGTACTTTCGACCATCCGCCGCCCAAACGCCCGCGACGTGAGTCGTCGCAGTCTTCATGGCTTTGGGAGGAGGTCACTCCCGACGTCCAGCAGCCTCCGCGGTCGCTGGAGCAGCAGCAACCCCCGGCCCTCGGCCAAACCTTCAGCCTGGATGATCTCCCCGTCGACGCCGTCTCCCCGGCTGTCTCCGGCCAGCTCGTCTTCGGCCGATCTCCCACGCAGTTTGTGCAGTCGCTCGACCAGTTGCAAGGCTTCTCCGCCCAGCTATTCGGCGCCTCTGCAGAGTCGGATCCCTGGCTCCTACGTCACTGCTCGTTCGACGATGCCGGCGTCAAGTACTTCTACAAGGTGCATTTCCGGAACGCCGGCGGCGTGCCCACCGCCGACAAGATCCCCGTGCATTTCATGATCGCCGCCGACGAGTTGGCCGAGTCGGCCAAACGCGAGACATCTTGTCGTCTGCCCGCTGATGGGGCCACGGGCTCCTCGGCGACTTCCCGCGACGAGCTGAATCGTCTGGTTCCCCCCGAGTACGGCCCGCGATTGGTAGCCCTATTCGTCAAGTATGTGTTCCCAGCGCTGCCGCTGCTGTCGCGCTCGCACATGGGCCTCACCCCGACCTGCTGGACCCCCCAGCCCTGGGTGCTGGAACGCATGCCCGTGCATCTCCTCGCGGCCATTTACGCCTCGGCTCTGCCGTTCGCTGCCCATGACGACTACCTGTGCGTGCTGCAGACGTACAATGCACCGCCGGCGCACCGTCTCTGGCGGCTGGTGTACGAGCTCGTTGCCGAGGAAATCCACACGCCGCATTTGGCCGTGCTCCAGGCCGCAGTGCTCTACCTGCACCGGCCCCTGGACGACGCCCAAGCCAGTTGGGCCGACACGCCCTTCGTCTGGTCCTGGGTGGGCAGTCTCGTCGGCCTAGCGGAGTCGCTGGGTCTGCATATTGAATGTCGCATGTGGGGGATCCCTGCTTGGGAGAAACGTCTCCGGCGGCGACTCTGGTGGGCCGTCTACGCCGAAGATAAGTGGCGCAGTTTGCTACTCGGTCGGCCCCCTTATATCCACGCCGGTGAATGGGACGTCGCCGAGCTCGACGACACTGATTTCCTATATCACGCGCGAGGCGCGGCGTCGGCGGCGTCGGCGGGCGTGTCGGGGACTTTGGACCCGGTGCCGTTTCGGTACCTGGTGGATTTGTCGGCCATCGCGGAACAGATCTATAGCTCGTTTTAGTAAGCCCCTTCCTCCTAGATCGAAGTCACTAGCAAGCCTGCTGACAGATGGTATAGTACTCTACGTAAATCGCAATACTTATCCGAGCGATTCTATGCCTCTCATGACATCGGTCGCCCGCTGCTCGAACGGCTCAATGCCTGGTACTCTTCCCTCCCCGAGACCTTCCGTCTGCCGAATTGGAGTAAATCGGTCAGCGGACTCGCACCCTACCCAACTTCCATCCACTTCGCCTACATGATCCTCGTGCTCTTCGTGTACCGCGCCTTACTCAGGCCTATGGCGCGGTCGTCCAGCCCGCCCCTGATCTTCGATCTGGAGGAAATGCCGACGAATCCGGACCCCGGCCCTAGGTCAAACCCGGAGCTCGATGCGTCGGCGGGCGTCAACGCGAACGGAGTAGTCGACGAGGGCGATGATCCGCCGCTGCTCGACTGTTTTGATATGCCGGAGATCGAATCCTTCCCGGCGGTCGACCTGACAGATCACGGCACCGGTGAGACGATCTTGAACGCGGCGGAGCGGTGCGCATCTATTATGGTGAGCTTCACCAGACGGTTGACGAGTAGTGATTTTGTGGGTTTTTGGTATTCCTGTATGTTCTCCTACCTTTCGTTTCTACTGTTATTCTATTTCCACTCCATCCTGCGCCCCCAGAACACGGCCCAAACCGGATAGTTTCATACCGTTTCCCCATTCGTCTCGAAGAACATGAAATTAACCAGAACAAAAACCAAAACAGGGTCCCGGATCTCTTTCGCCACCGTCTCGAATTTCCTCCTGCTCCTCCTCATCCAGGCCCCCAACGCTGACCGCGCCCTCAAAGGTAAGCAACTCGTCGAGTCTTGGCTGCGCGTCCTCCGCTGCCAGAGCCAAAGCTTCCCGATGATGAAATTGGGCCTCACGAGACTCGACGCGGTACACTGGGTGGGGCTGGAACAGACATTCGTCCTGCCAGCACACGTCGCCGAGGTGCTCAAGAGCAGCAGTGGGAATGTTGTGTCGGCACCGGGAAGTTGAGTTGATTCTCGAGCTCCAAGGGAACCGTTGCACACGTCACGAAAACACTGCTCATCCATAGATTATCCATAGGGATGTATCAGGACTAACCACATTGTCCGACGATAATCATCCTTTGATCATGGTGATGAGTGCGGATTTCATCTTGATTCAAGTTGAATAAATAAACTCCCCGGGGCAAAGAAGACAATAGGGATAGTTTTTCGCAGTTTCCTGCCTTGCGCATATTCCCTTCCCCACGGACTACCTACTTGAGTGGCTAATCATCTTGTGCCAGGAATACGGCAGGAGCCACAGAGCAGCTGCTAGAAGAGAGGCACTGCATGCAGATCTCTCGCAGGTACCCAGGTATGAGCAGGTTTCTCCCGGAAGATACCTAGACCATTCCAGGGCCGATGTCCCAAGCGAGTACCAAGAACATGCTCATAAAATAAAGTAGAGAAGGAATGTTTCGAGTATCGGACTTTTTTGAATATATTACATCATCGGTAGACTTTTATTGAGCAATTGAAGATTTATAGAAGAAAGAGAAAAAAAAGAAAAAAATACTGCAACTTGCTTCTCTACGCATGTAGAATCTGCCGGCGATAGAACCGACTAGTTCATGCAGGAGCATCGTATTCGTACAACTTTACGATCTTTGCATAGACACTATCAACTACCCCTCGAACCCTTGAAAAGGCAGCGTTCATGTTGTTGCTATCAAAGAGAAGCAGCAGAAGTTTCTATTTGCTGGCTAAAGAAGACTCACGATTATCGTAAGAAAATGTCTAAGGTAATTGCTCAATAGAATCCGAGAAAGGCTTTTAGGCATCCAATCCTGCGGCCCGCGGCGATCTAGGCCGCTGCATACAGCGCCGAGTCATTGAACGAAGATCTATAGACGAAGTTGTGCTAACATCGGCTGGCGGCAATCGGGATCATCTGCGTCTCGCCAGCGAGGCCGAGGCCGAGACCAAGAATGGGTCAAAGAGTGCAAGGGTAGCTGAACGAGGGTTGGCAGCTCCCTACGCTCCAGCTCCAAACTTGGCAAGGTATTCATCATTCAACTTCTTCTGTCTGTCCCATTCCTTCTTTAGTTTCTTAGACTGGCTCTTTGGGACTTCGCCATCGTCTGCCAGCTTGGTCGGGAGCCCGTCGGCGTCCCACTCCTTGTACTTCGGGTCGTTCTTGAACATGTCCTGGGCTGGAAGTTTGGCCTTCTCCCATTTTTCGGCCTCGGCCTTCTCACGGGCAAGACGGGCTGTGAAGTAATAGTTAATAGGTGGGTGACTAAAGCGTAAAGATAGATACATACCTTTCTCCTTCTGGTTGGCCTTCTCGGCCAGCAAGACAGCTCGCTCATTACGAGCCGCAATTAGTTTGGCGGCTGGAACAAACTTGATCAAACTAGGTCGGTCAACCTGGTCATCCAGTTGGACGCCGAGGTCCGTAAGGTCGAAATCTCGAATACGATCGGTAAGTGCAATCAAAGCCGATTTCGTCTTGGGCTCGAGAGTTCCGGACGTAATACGACGACGCAACTCATCACGAAGGCGAGACACTGCACGGACGTAAGGTATGGCGAGAGTTTCCGGGTTGCGCTCGCCGTTCTTTTCCAACTCAGCAAATTCGGTTTCCGGTGATTGGTTGACGAGAGCTTCGACCGACGACTCAGAGACACCGAGCGACTTGACCTCTCCGACAACGTTCGCAAACACGGCAGCGAAAGGCTGCACAGCAGTTTGGGGATCGACATTGGCACTTGCAGTAGCCGCTGACCAGCCGAGACCATCGTACGGTGGCTGTGCGCCGGCGTCCAGACCGAGAATACCAACAATCTTGGTAACCCATCGACCGACCGTCTCCACAGTCCGCAGATCATTGGTTTCACCCATGTAGATGTTGGCATCACGAACGATTCTTGAGATAATCTGCATCGCTGCGGGCGTATCGAACGAGTTGCGGAAAGCTGCGTCCAAGTCCTTCTTAGCCTGGTCTAGTTTTGCTGTGAGCTCATTATCAGGTTTATCCGACAAAGACAGAGCCTCGATCCTGTTGGCCGACCGGGCCTTGATGTTCGTGAAAAAGTTCTAATCGGTTAGTTAATTTCCCCAGAAACGACCGGTCACGAAAACTTACATCGAGAGAAGCCTCCCAACCGTCTGCGTGCTTCCGCATATCAGGCGAAATCTCAACACCGTCATTCCAACGACCCAGCAAGAAAACGATTCTCATATTCCGAGGCGAGTACGTGGTTGCAAGTGCGGCGCGAATTGACTGGAAGTTCTTGAGCGACTTGCTCATTTTGGCTCCGGAGACGCTCAGATGTCCAATGTGCAGGAAGTACTTGACCCAGGTGTGCTCGCAATCGCCGCAGCGGTGGAATGCCTCACTTTGAGCCAGCTCGTTATCATGGTGAGGGAAGGCCAGGTCAATACCACCTGAATGGATATCCATTTGTTCGCCAAGCTTATCGGACGCCATGACGGAGCACTCGATGTGCCAGCCCGGGCGACCGTTGCTCCACGGGCTCTGCCAATAGGGCTCGCCAGGTTTTGACTTCTTCCACAACGCAAAGTCACCTGGACCCCTCTTGCCACCAAGCGCCTTTGACAACGACCCCTCTCCTTCCTCCTGCAAGGCCTTGTCATTCTTGCTCTCCGGGCGCAATCGAGCGTATGTGTTTCCGCCTTTCTCGAAAGCTGTGATATCGAAGTAAACGGAGCCATCCGACTCATAAGCGTAGCCCTTATGCACAAGACGTTCGACGAAAGTGACGATCTGAGGAAGGTATTCAGTAACCCGAGTGAGAGCATCCGGCCGAAGGACGTTCAACGCATCCATATCCGCCGTGAATTCCCTCTCCATCGATTGCGTGAGGTCCGTAAAGATGGTTTGGTCGTTGATGTCGATGGTTTCCTTGTACAGGGAGTCGAGGTACGGTAGAAGAATCTCCTCTGCGCCTTCAAATACGTTTCCCTCTTTAAGACCTTGCGCGGCAGCATCCATGTTGTTGATGTGCATTTTCAGTTTGGCCTCCGCATCACCCGGTTTCCCCTCGCCGGTCAAGGTGCCGCCGGCCAGAACCTGGCTATATGCGGCATCACGGCGAGTCTGGTAGTTTTTCTCATCGACGGGGTCATCTGAAGGCTGTAGGAGGGGTAGGTTGCCTGTCGCATAGGCACGGAACGCATCCAGGCCGAGCTTGTGACTTTCTTGGGAGCTGTAGGGTTTTTGTTTCTCCAGTTCGAACAATCGCTTTCTGCGGGCCTTGATAATAATCTACACCCAATAATGGTTTTAGTGAGAGATAAACCAACAGACTCATTCATGGACTCTACCTTATCGTCAATATCGGTAATGTTCATCACAAAATTGACCTTGTAGCCGAAATAATGCATCATTATGCGGCGGATGATGTCCGTCGAGACATAATTGCGCGCGTGTCCCAAGTGACCAATATCGTAGACGGTCGGACCACAGGCATACCAGGACACCTTTCCCTCCTCCCTGGGCACAAAAGGCACTGGCCCGCCGGGTTTCAGCGAGTTATGAACCACAACAGAAGCCATGATAGTAGTTGAATGCGAGAAAGCGCGCGAGAAGGGGGCCCGGAGCGAGCGTGAGTTCAGCGAGTAAGGAAGGAGCCTCACGAGCGCAGGGGGTCGCATTCAATCGGCCTGCAAGCAAACCACGCCGAGGGGTGAGTCAAAGGAATGTAGACAGGCGGGGAATATGATAATCCCTTCCGTTGGGCGTTGGATGGAGGGGCAAAAGCTGGAGAAAAAGCGCCATCTCGGCCGCCAGTCGCTTCGTCGCGGCGCCCTACCGCCTGCCATGTCAAGGAGTGGCCTGTGGCAGAATCCCCCTCGCCGGTCGGAGGCGGAAGAAGCAGGCGGTAAGGCAAATGAGACGGTGCGTCTAGCCCTAAATTCCTGCATGAAGGAGAACGGGACTGAAATCTCCCATTGCTACAGAATATCGGGAAGTCCGTGAGTGGAGTTTGGGAATTCAATAGACCAATGCCATTGAATGCAGCGCATACTAGACAGTATACTATTAAACGTATAAACAGAACAAGCTCATATATACAGAACGCCCATCAAGTGAATATAAATATGTTCGGTAATGTCCAGGATATACTCCTTAAATACCAGATCAATTCAACAGCAACCAGCCAACCATACCCAGCCAGACACCGGCAAAGAGTACCGTCAGGATCCCGGCACCTGCGCGGTCACCCGCAGTGATCGGCTTCAGCTGGCTCTTGTCTTCGTCGTTATCACCGTCGCCGGCGTCGGGGTTGCTGGTACTGTTACCGCCGGTCTTGGAGGTCACGGGTCCAGACTTGTCGTTCTTTACAAGCGCCGACACGATAGCTTCGGTAGCGATGATCTGCTCCTCCATGCCGACCCATCCGTCCCACTTGTTCTGGTACCAT
Source organism: Aspergillus bridgeri (assembly GCA_027569665.1). NCBI lineage: Eukaryota > Fungi > Ascomycota > Eurotiomycetes > Eurotiales > Aspergillaceae > Aspergillus > Aspergillus bridgeri. Next base: position 9,113 of record JAPDKQ010000161.1, on the reverse strand, counting down.
CGCACGCCGCAGGTGTTGTTGCCCATACCGCTGCACGATTGGGCCGCCGCTTCGGCGGAGGCCTGGATCTTAGGAAAGATTTGGTCGTAGGTCGACGGCACGATCAGACTGATAAAAGCTAGCCAGTGAATGACAAGGCCTTTGAACAGGATCTCGTTGTCGTTGCAGACCTCATTAGGCTCGCACAGTGTTTCCGACATGATGTTGTTGAACTTCTTCGGGAAGAAAGTTTCAAGGGTCACTCCGAGGAGACCGTCGACGGCATCTTTCCATTTAATATCCTCGGTCTGTGCTGTGTCAGTACTCAGCCATTGGTTTGGCTTTTGAAGGCAAACGTACGTGATTGTACATGTAGGCAGCACCCATCAGGTAGGCGCCGTAGTTGTAGGACCACTGGTTGTTGCCCTGGGTCTTGCAGCCGTTGTCGATATCCGTCGAGTCAGCCACGTTCCACGTCTTATTGTTGACCAGCGGAGAGCTGACACTCCAGTCCCATATTTTCTCCGCCCAGTCCGAGTAAGTCGAGTTATCTGTGTACCGCGCCAGACGGGCTGCCAGCTGGAACAGGCCTCCGTTGGAGATGGAGTTCTTCATCGCATATCCCGCTTGGTACGGGAAAATCTGCCATCGGAGTCCACCGCCGCAGTTGGTCGTGTCCCATCGATCGATCTGCGTGTTGAAGACACCCTGGGCAAGGGACAACCATGAATACCCGTCGTCGACGTCGGCGAACTTGATCTCGGCGGCAGTAATGGCAGCAACACCCCAGAACATTTGATCATCGTTACCCTGAACCTGTCAGATAATGGCTCACGGATATTAAGCAAGCCGACTTACCAGGTATGAACTGTAGTTGGACGGCATATAGTCTCCTTCCCCGGCCTGGTGCTCCATTCCCTGAGCCACCGCATCGTTGTACGTCGTATCTCCGGTGTAGTGCCAGTAGAGCAGCAGGCTCAGGAACAGGGCACTACCCTCCCACCACTTCGTCGGGAACGCTCCGGGGTTTCCACCAGGTTTGTCACCGTCATACCATGTCATCGAACCTTTGGCGGTCTTGCTGGCAGCGTTTTTCACGGACTCTGCGTTGAGAAAAATGTCAGCTATCGGGACCGTCGCAGGAGAACTCCTGAATGACGTACCGTCATCATTAACGTCGAGATCCAACGTTCGCACAACCTGCGCCACGTTAATGGCTACCAGGAGGAGCCCCCAATGGAACCAGAATCGGGCCATCCTGGCGGATTGGGCAGAATGCGTGTCACGGTCAAGGTTTAGCCAGGGCGAAGGAATAAGGAGAGGAAGAAAGTGGCTGTGGAGGAATGGCGGAGAGAAGATAATGGAAAGACAGGGAGAAGCCGCTTAAACAAAAGGACCCAGAAACACGACAGGTCACCGACAGCGCGCGCACTAGCGTAGGAGCCCCGACAATTGGAATTATTCTTAGTGACGAGCCAAACAACAGGACAAGGGTCTGGCGGGCGTCAGCAAAAGAAAGAGGAGAAAGAAGAGGGAAAGCAGCCTGGCAAGTGGTTGCGTGTCGGACCAAAGCGGCACGTCGAGTGGTGGAGACAGTCTTGGACCAATGTCAGCCATCGAGCAGTCGTAATTTCTCAGGAACCCTCTTTCTTTACGTATGCTGTGGATCACATCGTGGGGCCATCGGCCGCTTGGCTTCAGAAACTAAGCTTTGCCCAGGAGAAGCCGCCGCAAATAAGACTTTTTTGGCGCGCAGGCGGGAGAAGGAATGCGTCCGTGGGTGACGGGCGACGTCATGCATACTGGCCGAGTGTCTCTGGGTCTGCTGCTGCCTGATGATGATGCAGACTTGTTTGAAACCTGCCAGACAGGATGAAAATAGACGGGAGTCGCACCGTCGATTCGATGGCTGTGCAGGCCCGGGTGGACCGGGTCAGGAGGGATGGACGGGGGGTCGACCGCGGGATGGTCGCTGACTCATCGTTAATATGCGACATGGGAGACAGTGGGTGCAGTACAGTCCATAACATTGTACGGACTGCGCGGAGGACAGCCATGTACAAAGTACAGAGTACAGAGTAGTGGTGATCAGGTTGATGGCATTCCAAGCTGTCACGGGCCATTCTGAAGTCATCCCTTGCATGAATCTCGTCCACCGTTGCAACGGCGGAGGCAGACGGATCGTCTATGACGGCAGGACCCGTCCTCATAAGTGAGGTAGCCTACTATATCCACGGAGTTCATGATGTTATCCATCTAATATTTCAACCGGGAAGATGCCGGAGTCAAGGCCTTAGACATCCCATGACTCCATGGTCCCGCATTGCAGGTCACCGTCACGATTGATCGATCTGACCCACAAATTCCCCATGTCGCATTGAAAAGTGAAAACCTCGAAGATTACGGGCGAGCCAACATGTTCGTAGGACTAGACTAGGAATCCAGGAAAAGCAGAGGAAATGTTGTAATTGTAAAAAGTCCTCGACTCTGTAGCCTTCGCATGAAGAGGAGGGGCCTTACTCCGTACTACAGAACATCTTTTAATTCCCTTACCGAAAAGGGGAATCCGCATCGCGGCTCGATACGAGGCGGCGAAGGGTCAGACTTTGTCTCGCTGTTCGTATTGGAGATGGCGGCGTACATGTACTCTGTACAGAATACTCTGGACAAGATGGGATCGGATAATTACGAGGAAGAAAACGGGAAGGAAAGGGAAGAAGGAAAAGAGGATGATTGTGCCGCTGGATACCGCCTACTCCGAAGAATACGTCTTGCGAACCGCCTCCTTCTTTCTCTCCAAAAACCCCCCAAATGTCCCCAACGGAAACCCCCACGCCTTCACGTCCTCGAGATTCACAAATCGATGCATATCACGCATCGCCAACTGCCCCCCAATCATCGGGTTTACCGCTGCCTGCGCATCCACCTCCGCCTGCGTCATAAACTGCGCCTTGAACTGCCGACCTGTCGCTTGGGCTAGCTTCTCCAAAACATCCTCCACCGACAGCAGCTCGGATGCCAGATCGATCTCTTGCGAATGGAACCGCCGTGCATCTAGGAGTGCCTCGGCAGCAAACCGTCCGATATCATTTGGGTCGACCATGGGCACAAGAGTCTCTTTTGTCAGGGCCGTGGTCCAGACGCCCGTCTCGACCAACCCGGGGTACAAGAATTTCGCCAAGGGGAGCAAGTAATTCGACATGAAGTTCGCCGGGCGCAGAATCGTCCAAGCATCGAATCCTGCGGCGCGGACTTCCCTTTCGATCGCCTGTTTCGCCAGGAGGACCTTGCCCGTGAAGCCGTTCGGATCCCAGTACGTGAGTTTCTCGGGCTCGTTGGCGGCAAATCCGCTGGAGTAGACGATTTGGTGGACCCCGGATGCTTTGGCGATGGAGAGAATACGTCGGGCTTGCTCGATTTCATGGTTTTCGTTCGTGAAGTCGGGCGAGAGGTTTAGAAACAGGCCGGCACAGCCCTGCAGACCTCTTCGGAGGGAATCGTCGTCGTCAAAATCACCCTGCGTGACGGTAACTCCGACTTCTTGGAGTTTCTGCCCCCCATGGGAGTTGGGATCGCGGACGATGGTTTGCACCGAGGCGCCATTCTGAAGGAGATGGTGGGTGACGGCGCCGCCTTGGGTGCCGGTTGCTCCGCAGATGAATATCTTCTGGGCCATTTCTGAGGTCAGAAGAATGGATAATTGATGGGTTAAGGATTATTGTTTGTTTGTTTGTTTGTTTGTTCAGGGTGGGAAAGAGTAGTACTGGTGGATTGGTGAGGAGGACAGAGCAGTCCCTTGGGGGCCCTTATATACTGCGTAGTATCGCCAACCTCGAGGCGCAGGCCCTGCGTTTCTCCCTTGCCTTACAGAGTAGTTCAGTCTAGATAGATGTCTACTACTCCTCCGTACCCTATGCGGAGGTCCACTGCTCACGAAGGATCTGCTCCTGGTTGGTGCCGGCCATGCAGACCGAGCGATTAGCGTGCGGAACTCCGCCCTTTACTGTCTCCACCGCCCCTTGTTTTTCTCTCTCCCTCCTGCGCTTTCGCACCACTTCGTCTACTACTAGGTACTGCATAGTAGGTACTACTCTTGGGTAGTACTCTGTAGTATCTAGTCAGTACAGGGTCACGAGCCACGACAATGCAGCCTTCCAATTCGTCCACAGAGCGATCCAACCCCCCACCGCGACGGAGGTCCTGTGATGCATGCAAACTCGCCAAGCGACGCTGCGATCTCGCCTTCCCGGCCTGTTTTCGATGTGCGCGTAGGAATTTAACCTGCGTTTACCCCGGCAAGCAACCGGCGGTATTCCGAGAACCGGCGCTCGATGTCCTCTCGATGATAGAGCAATCCCAGGATCTACCGCCGTTCGCTGTCCCAGGATCCCAATTGGTCCCCGAATTCAACCTCTCGGCCCTGTCGGATCTCGAGCCTTCTGCATTTGTTATGCCGGATCCAGGTGATCATCCATTGACTGCTTCGCCAGATCTTTTCCACAGTTATCACCAATCCATCGTACAAACGCCGAGAACCGGGACGGGGATCCTACGAACCAGGTCGTCAACCCCGGTATCGAGCGTCATAGCTCAACGGTTGCAATTTTCGATTGATATGCTCAAAGACGCCCCGCGCATGATGGTCCTGGAGAATCAGACCCCGTGGTGCCATCGCCAGCTCTTTAAAGATGGGATGCCCCGGTCTATGCAGGGTACGTAGCTCGGCACATGCAAGGCCAACGAGTAACTAATTTAACCCCCCTGAGCTGTCTAGATGCCTACTCCTGTTGCGCTATGTACATGGCGAGGAACGACGTAAATGCACCAGTCATATTAGCTTCTTTCAAAACGCGCATCGGGGACCTGATATCGTCCGACCCCCCTACAACCCCGCTGGAAGTCCTGGCCCACACTCAGGCCTTGATCCTCTACCAGATCATGCGCCTTTTTGACGGAGATGTCCAGGCGCGAGCATCTGCAGAACCCCTTATCTCGACTCTGGAATCGTCAGCCCTCTCGCTTCTGCAGTACGTTCATTTCCCGGACCCCCTTGAGTCAGAAACCACCTTCCCTGGCTCCATCGAGCCAGCCATGGAGTCCTGGACCTCGTGGGTCTTTCAGGAGTCTGCACGGCGCACGGTTCTAGTCACCTTCTACTTCACGCAAATCTATCGACTACTCCACGACGACCCGAACATGCAGTGTGACGGCCGACTGGGGCTCGTGCATTCCTGGTACTTCTCCGCGGACCTGTGGCATGCCCAAAGTGCATTCGACTTCGCGGTGGCCTGGACAGAAAACGAGCATTTCGTAGTCTACAACGCCAACTTCTCGGACGTGTTGCAGCGGGCGCGACCGACGGACGTGGATCTGTTCGGGCGCATGCTGTTGAGTGCGGTCTTGGGCATCGACGAGGCTCGCGCGTGGTTTTATTCCAGGGGGTCCATTCTCTAGACTGGTATTGTTCTCTACGATGCTTTTCCCTGCCATTTCTTCCCCAGTCGGGTAGGTTCATATCCGCGCGGGAATAGGCTTATCCGGCAGATGGTGCAAACCAGCCAAACAGCCTCCCACCGTCTGGCGGGGCAGGATTTGGGTGCCTCAGGCAGCAAGTGACTGCCGAGAAGCGCAGCCGCCCCCCGCATTCCGGCCGCGGAGCCAGGCTATTGGTTCTTCCATACTCTTCTGGGCTCTCCCTCTCTCTCCTTCTCCAAATTATGCTTCTTTTCTCTGTGCTCCCTCCAGCGACCTTCCCCTCTGCATCGCGGACTCTCTCTCGGTCTCTATCTCTGTCCGCCAGACGCGCCTTCTCCCATTCAATTCCTGCCACCATGAAGCACCACCTGATGGTGGGTACCTGGACCCCTCCGGGCCGTATTTACACCGTTGCGTTCGACGACGAAGCTCTCACGCTAGAAATGGTCAAGAAAACGGACATCCCGGAGGCTGAGCCCATCTCGTGGATGACATTCTCTGTAGGTTACTAGAAAACTATCCCATTGCGAAGCACGTGCTGATGCGGCCTCAGCACGACAAAAAGACCATCTATGGCGCCGCAATGAAGAAATGGAATAGTTTTGCCGTGAGCAGCCCCATCGATATCGTTCACCAGGTCTCGCACCCCGTCGCCGGCCACGGTATGTCCACTCCCTTACCCTACCTACCTCCACTGCTAGTAGTAGTAACCCTGTCTAATTGCATATCAAACGCAGAGCTCGCCCCCAGCGCGGAAACTAACACGCGCGCTATCTTCGTCCTGGCCGCACAAAAACCACCCTACAATGTCTATGGAAACCCGTTCTACAAATATGCCGGATATGGGAACGTCTTTTCCGTCGAATCGGACGGCCGACTGGCGCACAACGTGCAGAACTACGAATACGAGCCGAATACCGGCATCCACGGGATGGTGTTCGATCCGACGGAAACATACCTGTATTCGGCAGATTTGCAAGCCAACAAGATCTGGACACACAAGAAGGACGCTACGACGGGGCATTTGACGTTGGTCGATTGTCAGGAGGCACCGTCACCGGACGATCACCCGCGCTGGGTCGAGATGCATCCCAGTGGGAAGTATCTATATGCGCTGATGGAGGCGGGCAATCGGTTGGCGGTGTATGTTATCGATGAGAGAACGCGTGTGCCTGTGTTCACGCATCTAACGTACCCATTGCTACCTGCAGGTGAGTCCGAGACTTGTTTAAGCCAACCTAACTTTAACCCCCGATTTTACGCAAGGCGGAATCCTGAACCTCAATAGGCCTTCCCCCTCGCAACAAGTACCGCGGCGATGTGACTTTCACGACGTGCAGCGGGGAATATCTGTTCGCCACAACACGCAGCAACCACTTCGACGTGACGGGATATATTACCGCATTTAAGCTCGGCGTGAGCGGTAATATCGAGCGACAGCTCTTCATCAACCCAACCTCAACCAGCGGGGGACATTCAAACGCCGTCAGCCCGTGTGATTTTAACGACGAATGGTTGGCGCTGTGCGACGACCAGCTAGGCTTTGTGGAGATGTACCGGTTCTGTAACGAGACACTGGCGCGGGTGGCGCGTGTGGATATTCCGGAGAAGGGATTCGGCATGAATGCTATTTGGTACGATTAAGGAGATACAGTGTATATACTTTTCAAAGAGATTTGAATGGATATTAGCGAGCTTGATGTCGAGTTCCTCTACGGAGTAGGGCCAATGGCGGCTGCTAAACTGTTAACCGAAAATGGAATTGAGGACCTATTTCCTTTGTTGTCTTAGCACTGCCAACTATATACACATGGGTGTATCTCATCTTACTGATAATAAGCCTATCAATATATACGGTATCAAGAGAACACACAGAAGTTAATCAAAAGAAGCATGTCCTTTGTAGGCTGTAGCAATATGAGCCCTCAATATGTCACGTTAGTAACTCAGCAACTGTGTCTAATATCTACAAAAAGCTTATCCACCATTAGTAGATAATAGAGCACACAAAAGACCAGCATGAAAAAATAAAGATTCGAGATATGTCACGAGAAGCTAAGCAACCGACTTCCCAACCAAATCCTGACCACTTACTCAGAGCACGCCTCATATCAACTGTCATCGTTGTCATCGTCATCGCCGTCATTTGTCACCCCTACAAGATTCGTGTAGTCAGCAGCTAGTAAGACATCCCATCTAGTAGGCTCCGTGTACCTTCGCTGTCGTCATCATTTCCGTCATCATTATCACCGTCATTATCATCGTCAGCCCCGGCACCTTCAGAGGAGCAAGCTCCATCAATGCAAACCAGGCCATCAGCGCACCCGTTACTATTAGAGCAGACGGCTCCTTGAGGTAGTTTCCGTCGTTAGCCGAGATGAGCTAGCCGGGAGGAGGACTTTCAGGGAGTGTGGAGGGAGAAAAGAGAAGAGAGACGAGGGAGAAAAGGAGGAGATTTCCTGGCTACCTTCGCAGTCCAAGCAAGTGGCATTCGTGGAAGTAGAAGAAACTTCAGCTGCAGGAGAAACTTCGGCTGTAGAAGAAACAGTGGTGGCCGATGAACCTGGTGTAGCCAAGGGGATCGTAGAGTTTTCCGACTTAGCTACAGCCAGGCTAGAGGCAAGATCAGACGCAAGAGTATTGCCCATAGATCTTAAAGTGCCAAAGTTAGTAATGTAGTTTTGATCAATAGCGCTGCTAGGAAGGACTGCATCATTCCCGGTGAAGACGATGTCTATAATAAATCGGTCAGTTATCAAACCTCAGCACTAGATAATGTTCACTTACAGGTAACGTCTGCATCAGAATGGCCCTTATTTCCATCTAGATCATCATCCGGAAAGCACGTCCTAGCCATTAGCCAGGAGGCTTCCCCTGTAACATGGGGGGTGTCGCCGTTAGAATCTCCTAGGATTCCATAGTACATTTTGCCGTTACAGATAACGGCGGCAATGTTATTTCCAGGAAGATCCTTCTTGTTAGCCTCCATAAAATCGTTCGGGACAACGATAAAGGGGACATGATAGGCTGACAAGGCACCCCAGTCAGTGGTAGGGAGGCCATCGGGGTTACCCTTGCAGCCGTAATCCAGTCCATCGCAGTCGACATCCATGTCAGCAGTCCACATTAAAGCAGCCCCCTATTTGAGACTATTAGCATTAGAAGACTAGGGCCGACTGCTAGCCAGTACTCACCTTACTCAAGGCTGACCAGTCTTTATAAATAGTAGACTTGGTTCCTGGATTATCCTGGCTCAGAGGATATAACGCAACCTCAACGCTCGCACTGCCAGCTGCCGACTGGAGCTGCAACACGGGAATAGAAGAATCGGCCGCAAAATCGCTGGCCTTGGGGATTTCCTTTGGGCTTCTACGACCCATAAAAGCGGCAGCAGTAAGGCCTGAAAAGCAGGCAAGCATGCCGAAAGAACGAGGTTGCATCTTGAGACGATGTTAAGATGCTGGCACAGGAGAGGGGGGAAAAAATAAAAAAAAAAAAAAAGGGGGGGGGGGGGGGGGGGGGGGCAAAAAAAAAAAAAAAAAAGTGGGACGCAAAAAAAAAAAAAAATAATTTTAATAGTTTCAACTTTTTTTTTGTTTCAATCTTTTTGTTCGGATTTAGGGGAGTGTTGATTTGTGTGTGGGGACGTGTGAGAGGTT
>JAPDKQ010000160.1:0-36961 GCA_027569665.1 Aspergillus bridgeri | reverse complement strand
CGCAAACATGCATGGGCTTCGAGGAGACAAGGCATATATATTTGGACATGTATAATAGACCAGTGATAGTTGCCCTTTCGGCTTAGCCGCCGGGCGTTAATAAATTGTGTGTGTGTGTGTGTGTGTATCCTATTAGCGCGGTCTCACAGGCTTGGCACCTAGAAAAATGGGCGTTCTAAGGAACAACCGAATAATTGATATAGACATGGTCTTCACCGTTGTGGTTCAAGAACATAGCCTAGCATATAGAGCTTCATTAGGCTGGCAATATATCATTTCTCTAAATGAGAAGCTTGGTATGTAGATTATTGTGTTTACCAGCACTTGGATGATTCACTACGGGGTAACTTATTCGACCGGCTATCTTGTTGTATCGGGGTGTTGCTTAAGCTCAAAACAGTTGGATCCGCGAGGATCTGCTCAAAATAGTTAGAACCCGCAACGTAATGGACATCGTCCCCAACCTCCGGTCTTGTTATTAAGGGGAATGCAGACAGACTTAGGTGTACGAACAGACTTGGGGGTGCAAACAGACCGGGGAGTGCGAACAGACTTGGGGGTGCGAACAGACTTGGGGGTACAAACAGACTGGAGAGACTGAACAGACTGGGAAGTGCGAACAGACTGGGGGGTGTGAAGAGACTTGAGAGGCTGAACAGACTGGAAAGGCTGAACAGACTTGGGAGTGCAAACAGACTGGAGAGTCTGAACAGACTGGGAAGTGCGAACAGACTGGGGGGTGCGAACAGACTTGAGAGGCTGAACAGACTGGGAAGTGCGAACAGACTGGAGGGTGCGAAGAGACTTGGGAGGCTGAACAGACTTGGGGGTGCAAACAGACTTGGGAGTGCGAACAGACTTGGGAGGCTGAACAGACTTGGGAGTGCAGATAGACAAAACTCCCCGTTGGTCTCCATCACCCGCTGGTCTCCCTCACCCACTGGTCTCCATGACCTGCTGGTCTCCCTCACCTGCTGGGCATCACCACCCACTGGTCTGGCTCGCCCGCTGGTCTCCCTCACCCGCTGGTCTCCCTCACCCGCTGGTCTCCATCACCCGCTGGTCTCCATCACCCGCTGGTCTCGCTCACTCGCTGGTCTCCGTCACCCACCGGGCTATGCTATTCAGGCCATTAATCTCTGGGGGGTCAAAATCTTTCGTCCGATGGCCCAAAGTGACCGCGAGACTTGGAGGCTGCCAGTTGGCGGTACAAAAGCCTAGCGGGACCGAGAGCCGTGGATTGACGGCCTGCCCGGCCATGAGACCGCTGATCTCTATCCAATGATTCTGATTACTGGACCTACGTCCCGAGCTTCCTATCCTGACCTTCGAACCTTCGGCCTCTGACGTTGGTCTACCCTGATCCGAACACTATTCAGGCTGTATGTCCAGGGTTTGATATTGCCCTTGACCCTGAATCTACATGAATGGTATCACTCAAGTCCATTGTAGTTTTTGGCCAGCAACAGAACAGCTGAGTCAGTTTTGGAGGTGCAAGCAGACTGCGGTGGCTAGCCGGCACCAAAGGGGGTCTCACCCTGCTAGTGAACTGGGTGAGCCGGGAAGGCTGTGGTCAATGAACGGTCGGTAAGAGAGGGCATGGGAGAAAAAGATAAATTGTGAGTCACGCCCATTGGGGGCGAATGAATTCTTAGCTCATCCAGGTTGAGCTGAGAACTTACATTGCGACCCTCTTCGGGGTCGCGGTGTACTGTATCAATGCCTCAACTGTGCTAAGATTTAGCGACCTGACTAGTGAAAAGCTCGATTTCTGAGGTACTGGGCTCCATTGTCCAACGGGACCTTCTCGCCCATCGGGACTCTGCGGTCAAAAGTGTTCAGTCTTATACAGTAGTTACCCTGTAATTTAATCATCAGTTTAACCATCTGTCGATCCTCTCTTTAGCGGTGATGGCATTTAAAATTCTTGAGCGAGCAAGAGAACATACCAGGTTGCTATGACCTGTTCGCCTAAAAATAACTATCAAACCCCCTCTTGGTTCAGAGGTCCCCTCCTCACAAGTGGCCGATTCAACTTGTCTACACTTCTTCCATACCTTCCTATCCACCTCCATAGCAGCAACTATAGCGAACCACGGTGGACCAGAAACTAGCAATTCCGCCAAGGCCAGATCTAGTAGATACTAAATCAGGATTAGTGTATCTTACACGGTAGTCTAGATATAAATCGTGCAGTCATGTAGCAGCAGGTGAGTAGCAGGTGCTCACCCTCTGAGGGTGAGCATCTTTCCACGGGTAGCATCCTCAATATCCTGATTGCCTCTAAATCTGCCCATTAGTTACACATTAAAGGAGCAAGATTCCCCCACTGTTTGCTATTAAACCCGGATGTATCCCGCGTCCCAGATGCGTGCTTTCTACTTCCTAAATAATTTTCACCTTTATATTATGGCGGCCAAAAGAACCATTCAGCAGCGGCGATCGGACAGTGCCAGGTCAAAGTCTCAGCAACGGAATCGACGAAGAAGACACTTGTTGCTGAAGACGTTTGAGTACTGCAAGGAGTGTGATGCGGATGTGTCCATAACAATTCGGCTGAGACATAATGGCCAGATTTTCTTCTTTAATTCTGATGGTGGCTGGCATCTTTCACAAAAGGAGTTGGTAAGTGCTTTCTTCGACCTGCGAGACAATAGCAATCTAATTGACTTAGGCTACGTACTATCCGAAGCCCAAGCAGGTTACTTGGCAGGAACTGGCTGCTCAATACAAAGCCTAAGATCTTCGCAGAAGGTCTGATAACGAAATATTCAGACATATGAATCAGTCAAAGTGCCAGCACTTTCGCAACAGATTACTCGCTGCGAGGTGCCGATTACCACTCTCAGATGAACAGCGTTTGGTATGGACTGTCTGAGGCGGCAATTGGGTATAGTAGATTGATAACTTAGATCAGGTTTAATTGCAGTAATCTAGCGAGAAATAATCTAATTTCAATACTAAGCCTTATCACGTTGTACTTATTTAATCACGTTGAGAACACTACAGTAATCTATCTATTCTGAGAGCACAGGACTATATAGGAGAGAGGGGAGGAGGATGCCTCGGTCAATGCATTTCGTGGGGCAGTGCATTGCAGTAACCAAGACGACGGTCCAAGCAAACGCCGCCCGGAAGCGGAAATATGGATCAATTTGGATTTGGCCAAGCAACGCTGGACTGCGACTATACTCTTAATCTCTACCATCGCTTGGTAGAGCTTGTCGGCCTTTAGGTAGACGGCGTTTTGATAGTCTCTTGCGAAGATCCTTTGCGAACATTCTGGTTGGCTTGGGATAGTATAGGTCCTAGGAAAGAGAATGTAAGTAGCGATCGAAGTAACGCAGATAGGGTAGAAGTACTAATGGCCTCCACATGGAGGGTAGCCATTCCGCGAAGGAATCGGTCTCGAAAGTATGCACTTCTCCATCTTGTCGGGTCCGGACGGCGACACAGACATCTGCATTACATTTAAGCCCGTACTCAAGGGCTTTTGTAAATAAACTCTCCCTGAGCCTACGTTTCTGTTGACTCTTCTGCTTTCTCTCTGACCAACTTCCTTTGGCTGCTGTGTTTTGGCAAATCATTTCCACCGTTAGCTTTAAACTTCAGCGGGATACTGAAATGGAAGGCTGTTGATTTCTTTCACAGATTCAAGAGTCTATTTATACCTCTCGTTTCTAAAATGACAACCATCATTTATGTGTACCATTTTCTTTGTTGAGCTATTACTGCGGTCCAGCCTGGTGAATTCTTGTCATTTCCTAAGAGAGATTATGTTAGGGTCGGACGCAGACTGTACCCGGACAACAATAGAACGTCATCGCGAAACACCCCGCACCCCGTCCAAAGGAATCGTTATTCTTCTCGGTTTTCGAATCTTCCTGTTATAGCGAGGTATTCGCATGTATCTCCATAGACTCGCGCAAATATACCAGCAAACAAGAATGGAAACAATTTTTTCCTTTTTCTCTTCTTTCTATCTTTTAGAGAAAAAGGAACGATGAGAGGAATGTACCACTCTCAAGAAAACAAAAATAGGCGAGAACCACATGTTATGTCAGCAGAGACAGAAAAATGCCTCATAATAAAACGGCCTGTGACAGCCTCTCAAAATGATCTTTATTGGCGCTATCTATCTAAAATTCTAGCGTGGAGGAAGAAACACAGACATAAGACGCGCCTACAAAGATAACGTAATCGGTAAACGAGCCGCCACTGCAAACGAGCCGCCACCACACGCGTTTTCAACGCGCCTCAATTTCTTAGATGATTAAAACACCAGCCATAACGTAATCGGGAAGCGAGCTGCACACCTCTGTTTTCCATAGAAAAACGCCTATTTTCAAACAACAGTATCTCAACCAATTTAGATTCTATCTACTTAAAATTTTATATATAGCTTATTATACACTAGAATAATAATATACTAAGCTAAGAGATCTTTCAAATTGCTAGTTACTGGGAAAAGATAAATTACAGTACGTTTTGATAGTATATAGTTAGAATTCATATTTTCTAAGACCCCTTTCCTACTAAAATCTAATTTATACTGATATTAATAATATACTCTGATCGTAAACCGATAAATCTAATAGTGGTCAAGATACTGTTGTTTGAAAGTAGGCGTTTTTCTATGGAAAACTGTCACGGCGTGAGCATGGCGGAACAACTGGATTCTATTTTGACGAAGACATCGCTTGAAGAACTCGTAAACAGAGCGACGCGAGGTCAGAACTAAACTATCTACAGGCGGTGAAGGGAGGCAGAACCCGAGTCCTGACAAAAACAGAGATGTGCGGCTCGCTTGCCGATTACGTTAGTTAGAAGTAGGCTGCGGCAGCATCTTCAAGAATCCGTATCCGCTCCGCATCCTCTCCGCAGATTACGGATATGGATAGGATTCTAGATATCCGCATCCGCGCGGATTAGATACGGATATAGATTTTAAAAATATGGATATCCGCGGATATCCAGCGGATTTAAAAATAGTATAAACATGCTAAGTCTTGTAATCTAATTTAATATATATATTTTATACTAAATTTAAGATAATATTCTGTACTACTAGTATTATATATTATTAAATAAATTATATATTTATAATATAGAAATTAATTTATTATTTAATTATTTTATCTAGTATATTATATAATTATACTATAGCGTGCTTATCTTAAATCCATTTAGTAGTTATAGTTTCTTCTAAATCCTTTTTATCTAATTATTATTTTTTAAATTTAAACTAATCTCAGGCCGCTTTAAGGAGTAATAAATTATTAAAGTTATCTATATTATTATTAGAATTCTCTTTTTAATTTTTCTCTTAATTCTTCTCTTAATCTTTCTCTTAATCCTTCTCTTAATTTTTTTCTTAATATTTTTCTTTACTATCACTAATCGGTTCCATAAACTTAAGTAATTATGGAGATAGATAGTTCTAATTAAATATAATAGTTTTACTAAATAATAGATATTCCTTAATTATCTCGGTCTCTGCCTGTTTTAACTTAAAATTAGATAAAAAGTAATAGAATATTAGACTCTTAATTATTTTTAGCTTCAGCTGTCCACGGCGATAATAGTAGATATTATAAGTATAATTAAATAAATACTCTACTCCTACTCTACTAACAGGAATTAAAAGAATATCTCGTGTAATTTTAGTAAATATTAGGAATTCCTGCTTATATTCTTTCTAATAAATATATAGATTTTCCTTAATAAGCCCTATTTCTTTATTAGATATAGTAAATAGATTAAACAAATAAATAACTTATCTTTTAATAGATATTATATAATCTTATCTTACTGGCTATTAAATTTATTAGTAGAAAGTATAGTTTATTATAAGTTATAAAATATTATAAGCTCTTTAATCTTTATCTTATTAATTATCTCTAAATTATCTAGTTAGTAAGCTTCCTTCTAAGCTTATTTCTAATAAGTTATAAACTTATTTTAAAATATCTCTTAGTACTATTTTATAAAATTAATCTTACTATCTCTCTAATCCTTATTATTAAAGTATTATAGCTTTTTTAATAGATATAGGATTATTATTAATATATAGATTATACCATATACACTATTATTAGTTTCACTGTAGTATTTAGAGAGCTTTTTCTATGCGAACTAAAATACCTAAAGTATACTTCTCTTTTAGTATATATACTTATATCTTAACTTCTTCTTAGCCTCTTTAAGGTGGGTAAAGAGTCTATTATAGATACTAAAGATATAGTGTATTATGTAGTTCCTAGTCTTTAATAAAATATTAATAAAATTAAAGAAAGACTTGGTAATTAATAATAAATATTTAATTTAGCACTATTCCTCTTTATCAAGCTTAAACTAGGTATATTAATTTATAATATAATATTTATTAAGAAAAAACTAGAGTTTTCGCGCATAGACAAGTATTAGAAAGATTAAGTTCCAGCGTGTACGCATATCTTAAATTAGAATAATCTTAGATTTTTTTTCTTATAATTCTAAAAATATCTTACGGCGCTGTAAGTTTATATTAATAAAAATTATAATCTCCTAAATCTATAATAATAATTAGTTAAATTTAGAAAAGGGGAATTAAATTAAAAAAAAAACCTTTTTAAGAGTATTCATAATTAAATAAGTAGAATATTTTATCTAAAGATTAAGGTTTTACTTACTTAATTATTCTGATTTGGCTTTATTATTCTCTAATATAATCTTTAGCTTTCTAAGAAGCTCGTGTAAACAGATTTAAATTATATAAGTAATATAAAATATATAAAAAACTAAGATACTAAATTAAGTAAAGGACTAGACTATCTCCTAGATAGTATTTATTATAGTATTATTATTTATAGTATTATTAGTTATAGTTAATAATACTCGGTTAATAATCTTATAATATTTTAGAGTCTAAATAACAGTACTACTTAGATTACTACTAAAGTAGAATCTATAAAGATATTTAAACCTAAATAATATTTTATAATAGTTCTAATCTTGATTAATAAAATAGCCAGTTACTACTATAAATACTTATTTATATAGAGAAGTCTAGCAATCAAGTATAATTAAGATTCAGCTTTTATCTGGTAGTTTATTAAGTATCTCTCGATACTAGTCTTCTATTAATATATTAAAAAGATGTTGTATTAACCGGATAGAGGGAATTTTAAGCTTTAATTCTACGATTTAAGAATAATTAAGAAGATTTTAAAAACTAAAATATTTAATAATCTAAAACGGGAGCCGGGCAGTTATTATAAATTTAAGAATCTTTTATTAAAAGGTAGACTAATTAAACGAAGAAGATATTTGTGTATACGGCTAAAGATATATAAAATATAAATAAGATATACTAATTTAGAGAGTCTAGAATAGAGAGAAATGTCAAGACTCGGGTCCCGCCAGGGTCGCCGAGGCTCTGCCAACCGCTGCCGGGCCTTGCCAGTACAGCTACCGGGCCCTACCAGTACCGCTCCAGGTTTCGCCATCCTTCACCGTCCTAGATAGTAGTATTTAGTCTTATTCTATGTCGCTCTGTTTACAGCTCTCTAAGCGATGTCTTAGTTAATATAGTATCTTATTTCTAAACCTAGTCCCGTGCTGTGACATTATATTGCTTCGAGAAGACTCATAGTATACTACTCTAAGCTTCACGTACTATGAATCTCTTAGAAATGCCAACTGATAATGCCGACACCGTTATATAACTTACTGTATTAGTGACCAGTCTCGTAATCACTGTTTAAGTTTAAATAGAGGTATAGTCAGCTTCTAACGCGTAGATAATAAATCTTGTAAATTTAGTATAGTCTCTTTAAGCTCAGATAAGTTTACTGGGCGCTATAGAAGCTTAGAGTTTGAGTACTGAGATGTCTTTGTCCCCTCTACCAGCCATGAAGGACTCTGATTAAATAACGAATCCTACCGCGCCCATCGGTGCTCAAGAAACGCGTCTATTAACTAAATATCCCGATCTAGAGATATTTACTAGTGATAAAGATAAACTTGATTCGTTTATTACACAGCTTAAGATTAAACTTTTAGTGAATCGTGATTGGTATCCTAGTGAACCTGAACGTGTCGCCTATACTATTAATCGGCTGGGTGGGAACGCACTAAAGTAGATAACCCTCTTTATTAGAGCAGGTAATCTAAACAGTTTGGAAGGACTATCTACGCTTGCTACTATTATTAAGATACTTTAGTAAGCTTATAGGGTTGTTAATTGTTACGCTAAAGCTATTCGCAAACTACGGATCTTAAGATAAAAGAATTGAGAATTTATTATTTATTATGCCGAGTTCGAATATTATATAGCCGACTGTGACTATAGTAATTAAGGAAAGATTAATTATCTTTTAGAAGGGCTTAGCGAAGAATTTCTTATTTTATTAAAGAACTAACTAACTATTCTAAGCGAATTTAGCGATCTTATATCCCTACTAACCCGTCTTAACGCTATGTATTATTACTTCTCTGGACTATAATCCACTAATCAAGCTTCTCGACCTCCTCGTGCGCAATCCGCTGCTCTGAACCAAGCACCACGGATTTAGCCTGGCTATCCTATGAGTTCCGGGCCAAGGATATAACCACGAGTCTCCTCGACTAATCCTGTTGATATACCAGCAGCTAAGCCTTCGAATGCCTCAGCAGCCTTTATAGAAGATTTTATAAAACTCGATGCTATTAAATAGGTAGAATGCGAACGGCGCCGTCTACTTAATCTCTATTTTTATTGCGGGGATATAAATCATAAAGTAAATGAATATCTGAAAAGAAAAGTCCCGAATACGCGTCTTTGTATTAATATAATTACTGACTTGATCCCTGCGGATGCCTCTAAGTCTTATAAGAAAACTGTGAAGTTCTCTGAATCGGAAAACTAATATTCCCTAACTAAAGTCGCTGTTAGGGGGAATTAGGGAAAGAACTTTAGCTTTGGGAGGACTAATATGATAAATTATTATTATGGAAAGGTGAAGCTAATTAATATTATCTTATCTTATCCTGCATGCTAGATAAGATAGTTATTAGATTAATAATTAATTGCGGAGTCACTAGTTATTTCTTTATTAATAAATTCTTTGCGCAGAACCACTCTATAAAACTAATCCTACTACGTTGGCCTCGGGATGTCCGAGCATTTGATGACTTATCTCCTATTACTGGAGCTATTATCTATGTAGCCTAGGACCGTCTGTCTATAAGATTATACTCTGAAACTACCTTCTTCTTTATTATTAAGCTTAGCGGGTCCCCGGTGATCCTGGGGATCTTTTGGCTTTAAAAATATAACCCGGTTATTGATTGGCCTTTAAACCGTGTTATCTTTAGCTTTAGTTATTATCGTAGTTATTACCTCCGTTACCGACAACTGTTTTTGATTTAAGGATTTATACCTAAAAACTATGAAACCGATTCCAAACTTTCAGTAATGCCTTCCTGTCCACAGTCATAGTCATAGTCATGTTTACCAGCCCCGATGTTAACACTGGGTCAGTCCAGTGGTTTAAGTATTCCAAGGCCAGGTCAGTCTGGTAGTCCACAGTCAAGTCCACAGTCAAGTCCACAGTCAAGTCCACAGTCAAGTCCATAGTCAAGTCCACAGTCAAGTCCACAGTCAAGTCCACAGTCAAGTCCACAGTCAAGTCCATAGTCAAGTCCACAGTCAAGTCCACAGTCAAGTCCACAGTCATGCTTATAACTAAGTTTATAATCCTTTATGCCGCTTTAAATTAGTCTTATTAGCGGAGTAGCTCTGTATCTTCTTGCATAAAAAAAGGACCATACTATTAGTAAATTTACTATGGTAGACGTTGAAAAGGCGATTACGAAATTCCGAAGTAAATTAATCACAGATCCAGCCACCATTATCCCCCCCGAATACCATGAATACCTTGAGGTTTTTAAGTAAGAGCTTGCGGATAAGCTCCCCGTTCATGGGCCCTATGATTATCGAATAGAGCTACTTTTAGGCACTTAACTCCCGAATCATGGGCTGCGATCTATAAGTTATGAAGAGTTAACGGTTTTAAGAGAATAGTTAGACTAGAATTTAAAGAAAGGATTTATTTAATCTAGCTCATCAGCGGCTGCTGTCCCTATTATGTTTGTATAAAAACCAGGGGGGGGGCTGCGTCTTTGTGTTAATTATTGAGGCCTTAACGCTGTTATTATTAAGAATTGCTATCTAATCCCGCTTATTAGGGAAATACTTGCCTTAATCTTCCGTGCTAAGATATTTATTAAGCTTGATATTATCGTTACTTTTAATTAACTGCGGATTGCTAAGGGCCATGAACTACTAACTGTGTTTAAAACCCGATGGGGTCTATTTAAGTCTTTAGTTATGTCTTTTAGGCTTATAAACGCTCCCGCATCATGGTAAATGTTTATTAATAATGTGTTATGACCCTATTTTGATTAATTCTGCACCGCTTATATTAATAATATTCTAATCTATAGTGGATCTCTTAGGAAGTACTGAGAATATATTCGGAAAGTTCTCGCTAAGTTAAGGAAATACGGAATTTAGATTAATATTAATAAATGCGAGTTTTATATAACTGAGATAAAGTACTTAGGACTGATTATCTTTGATAGGGGTATTAGAATAGACCTAGAAAAGGTTACCGCTATTTTACAGTGGGAAGCTTCTTGGAATGTTAAAGATATTTAAAGGTTTTTAAGTTTTGTAAATTTTTATTGATAGTTTATTTTTAGATTTTCCCGACTTATTAGATCTCTTATTCGGCTTATAAGGAAAGATACGAAATTTAATTGGATGTTAGATTATGAGGAAGCTTTTAATAATCTAAAAAAAGCTTTTACTACCGCTCCGATACTGAAAGCGTTTAAGTGGGATAAAGTTTATTATATTAAATATGACGCCTCTAACTATGTCTTAGGGGGGGTCCTCTTGTAGTTAGATAATAAGGGAAAACTTCGACCGGTTGTCTTCTTCTTTAAAATCCATAGCCTAGCCGAGTGTAATTATAAAATCTATGATAAGGAACTTATGGTAATTGTTAAAGTATTTCAGGAATAGTAACCGGAGCTCGAGGGCTCTTTTTATCTGATTTAGGTTATCACGGATTATCGTAATCTTGAGTACTTTATAATTACTAAACAGTTTAACCGGCGGTAGGCCTGCTGGACTGAGTTCCTATCTCGCTTCTAGTTTAAGCTTATATATCGATCCGGAAGGTTTAGGGGAAAGCCTGATATTCTGATTAGATATTCTTAAGACTGTCTAAGCTTCTGTAATAATTCTCGTGTGTAATACTAGAATTAGACTATTATCCGACCTAAGCACCTAGAGTGGCTGTATATTAACGCTAACTCGGTTACTGAAAGAGGGGATAAGATAATAGAATTTAAGAGTAATAGTCTTACTAATGCTTCCGACTATAACGAGATATAATCTATGGATGAACTAGATCTTATGGATATAGATTTAGAGAATGAAATCGATCGTGCTAATTTAGAAGATCTATTTAAAGAGGGCTATAAATATGATCTTTTCCCTACGGAAGTCCTGTAGATGTTGTATACTAGATAGTAAAGAGACCGGCGAATATTGTTAGCTAACTGTAAAGATAGAGAAAGGATATTCTTCTATTAAGAAAGGTAATATATACCTGACTATAAGAAACTACAGACGAAGCTTCTACGCTATTATTATGATTCGCTATTAGCGGGCTACCTAGGCCGTAAGAAAACCTATTACCTCCTGTCCCGTAACTACTATTAGCCCTGGATAACTAGTACTATTAAGCGTTATACACGGAATTGTTATGCCTATATATATACTAAGTACTCTCGCTCTTCTTACTATGGCCTGTTATTATCTCTTCCTGTCCTAAACCGTCCTTAGCGTTATATTACTGTTGATTTTATTATAAAACTGCTCCTAAGTAATGGGTTTGACTCTATTATAGTGGTGGCAGATTGACTAACTAAATAACGATATTTTATTCTCTGTAATAAAACTGTTACTGTAAAGGAAGCTGCGGAACTATTTTTATATTATATCTAAAGATATCATAGCCTCTTAGACCAGGTGATTTCTGATCGTGGCGGCTAATTTGATTTAGTATTTTAGAAAAATCTTTATAAATTACTGAAGATTAAGGCCTATATATTAATATTATATTATCCGGAAACTGATGGGTAGACGGAGAGATTTAATAAAATTTTAGAAATATATCTCCGAGCTTATTGTGATTATCTATAGAATAACTAGGAAGAATGACTCTCTTTTGCCGAGTTCGTTTATAATAATCAAGACTCGGAGATAACTGGGATGTCCCCCTTCTTTGTTAATTACGATTTTTATCCCCGGATGGGTCTGGAACCCCTAATTACACCCTCTGTGTCTGAATCTACAGCCGACTTCGTACGGAAATTATTTAAGATTTATGAACGGGCTTAGGAAGAGATATCCTATGCACAGGCTAAATATAAAGAATCTGCTAACTGTTGACGAACCCCGGCGCCCTGCTACCGCGTGGGGGATAGAGTGTGGTTAAGTAGTAAGAATATTATAATGCGTCGACCTGCTAAGAAGCTCGACTCGCTATAGTTTGGTTTTTATCCTGTCATGAAAGTGCTTAGTCTATTAGTCTATAAGCTCGAGCTTCCTTTAATAATAAAAATACGCCCTGTCTTTTATACGAATCTCCTTCGCCTTACCGCCGTTGACCCTTTCCCAGGCCAACGGCCCGAGAATCTCGGTCTTGTGATAGTTAATGGTGAAGCTGTTTATTAAGTTGATAAGATATTAGATTTAAGGAAGTATTACGGCCATATTTAATACCTGGTTAAATAGAGTGGTTAGAATATCAGTGATGTAATATAGGAACCTGTTAAATATGTTAATAGACTGGATATGCAGAGAGAATTCCACGAGCGTTACCCTAATAAGCTAAGACTAGTATTAGAGGTACGCCGCTCGGCTCGCAGGAGCTCGCGACTTTGAGAAAGGGGGGGGTAGTGTCAAGACTTGGGTCCCGCCAGGGTCGCCGAGGCTCTGCTAACCGCTGCCGGGCCTTGCTAGTATAGCTATTAGGCTCTATTAGTACCGCTCCAGGTTTCGCCATCCTTTATCGCCCTAGATAGTAGTATTTAGTCTTGCTCCATGTCGCTCTGTTTATAGCTCTCCAAGCGACGTCTTAGTCAATATAGTGTCCTGTTTCTAAACCCAGTCCCGTGCCGTGACAAGAAAGATAAATTATATTCTATAATAATTAACTAATATCCTACTTTTTTAAGCCTGAAGGCTTTATATATATAGTGTTTTTTAAATATATCTTTATTAGAGATATCCCTACCCGATAATAACTTAGATAGATAAGAATAGTCTAATAATATTTATATATTATTTTAGACTTATCAGTTCTTTTATATGCGACTTAATTAAAGTGATTCTAAATATTAGAAGTCTTATACTTATCTTACTATTAAATTAACTTCTATAAACTCTCTTTTTTATTAAACTCTATCTTTAGCCACTATTTAATAAAACTCTTCTAAAAAGTCTTTATATTATAGTCGATTATATCTTTATTAAAAAGGATTTAATACTTCTGAAAATACTTACCAACATAATAAAGTAATTACGGTATATAAATAGTAAAAATAGATTATATAGACGGAAGAGAGTATTCAAAAAAAGAAACTATCGTAGAATTTACTTAGCTTAAAAAGTTAAGAAAATTATCTAACTGTAGAATATCTAGATTAATAAGAGATTTATTATACTAAGTTACCAGATATTAACTTTCTAAGCGCTAGGATTAAGACATAATAAGATAGAAGAGAAAGATATAGAGTATATTTAGAAAAATAAGAAAGACAGCATTAGAACACTTACTAAAATAACTAAGATAGAAGAATTAGAAAAATACTTAACTATTAGATAGATCTTTAATTAGACTAGTAAAAATTTTTTATTTATTTCTATACAGATAATCGGTGAATATCCGCTAAATATTATACGATATCTAACGGATATCCGCTAAATCCGCTAGATATCCGATTATTATCCGCACGGGAATAAATTCAGAATCACCAAGTCCGACAATTTTAATAAATATACCATATTTTTAGTATATTTTTATATTATAATCTACTAATAAAATTATATTTCCTATTTCTCTAGGCTCTAAAGATTCTATATCTAGGAATATTTAGTTTAATTATAGTATATTAAATATTTTAACTTTTTATAATCTTCTTCTATAGAATCTGCACTAGTAATATATATATATTATTCTTTATTATCTACGCATTTTTAATATTATTAATATCATCACTCCTTTAGCTATAGAAGATAATAAACTATCTAATCCTATAGCTATAAAATTAATAAATTATATAATCTAGATTAAATGACCTCTGAGGCCCTGACAGATAGCTAAAGAGAGATAGCTAGAGAGATAAACTACAGATTTATAGAATTATAAAAGTAAAGAGATATAAGGAAGTTCCAGGAAGTTCTTAAAAATTATGAATCTAAAAGTAAATATATAAGTTATAAAAGTAAATAGAAGTAAAAAAATAAGAATTTAGTAAATAGAGAAAGAATAATAGATAAAATAAAATATAATAAAGCTAGGTTTATATATAATTCTTTTCTCTTTCTTCTCTTCCTCTTCTTCTTTTTTCTTCTTCTATATCTCTCCTCTTATAGAATCCTATATAATAGATATAGAATAGTATTCTATCTATATTCTATACTTTATCTCTCTTTTTATAGAGCCCTGGCCCCTATATAATAAATATAGGATAGTATTTTATCTATCTTCTATATTTTATCTATTTTCTTACAGAGATCTATATAATAGATATAAAATTATATCCTATCTATCTTTTATACTTTATTTTTTTTTATAGAGCCCCGTTCAACTAATCTAGAATAATATTCTATTTATTTTTTTTTTATTTAACTGCTTCTTTAAAACTAAGTTAAGATAGAGTGGCTATTAGGATAGTATAGTATAAATAATCTTATATAGTTAATAGAATACCATGAAATTACTTAGTATCTAACTCTTTAACTTATTAAAAAAGATAGCTTAGTATCTAAATATCTAACTTATTAAAAAAGATAAAGATAATATCGATACTTTAGTATATTACTAATAAATTAATAATAGTTTCCTCTTTCCTTAGAATATTATACTAATATAGAATTTCTATTAGAAACTTATAAGATATATAATATAAGCGGAAGCAGAATATTAATAGTCTAACTTAAGTAATAGCTAGTATTCTATAAGATTAATAAATAAAGATATATTAATTTATATAAATTTTTCATAATATTAAATAAATAACAAACAGCCTATTAATATAGGATCTATATAATATTAGCTAAATCTGTAAGATATATAACGCGAGTAAAAATAGAGTATTAACAGCCTAATTTGAATAATAGTTAGCGTCCTATAAGATTAATAGATAAAGATATACTAATTTATAAAAGATTTCTAGAACTTTTCTAAGGACTTTAATCCAGTTCAAGCTCTTAAGATTAAAGCTAGACTATAAAACTCTGACCATTTATATAGGCCCTAATATATTTAGTATTATTAATTCTATTCCTAGATTTTAGTAAGAACTAACCAGGAATTAGGATAAAGGCCTAGAAAAATACCAAGCCTCGGTTTAGTAATCAGTATCTAATAGGTTCTTAAGAAGGCTTAAGATCTATCCTTAAACACATAGCTTCTTTATTTAAAAATAATAAAAAATATTTATTCTTATAATCTTATTAAAGTAATCTGTATTCTGTAGGACTAGACCTTAAATAATTAGTTAAACTATTAAAGTTCCGGGCCTACTAACTATTTTAAGCTAATATATCTTTTTAATTCTAAAAAGGATTTAGAATAATATCTAATCTAATTATCTAATTTTTAGAATAAATCTTACTATTTAGGACTTTTAGTAAGAATATTAAATTATTAGATTTTATATATACAGTTTTCTCCTTACGAGGATTATAAATCATTAACTTATATTTTAAAAAAATGATAGATTTAAATAACTTAGGACATGGTCACACGTATGCAGTATACTACGGGGAATATCTAGTATCTAGATACTCTTTATACTTAGGTAATATTTAGGTAATATTTAGATATAATATATATTTAATAGGTTTAATGGATTCTAGTAGATTCTAATAGGTTTAAATATATTAGATTTACTAATAATTTTATATATTAATATATCTGTAATCTACAAGGAAAGATTACTTAGTTAGTTATATAAAGATACTAAAATAGGTTAAACTAGCGAATTTTATACTAGTGCGGATAGTTATTAGATTTCGTGGATATCCGCAGGCGGATGCGGATATCTGATAGTTAGATGCGGATATTAAAGTAGAATCCGCATCCGCGGATTTGCCGCAGCCTAGTTAGAAGGGACTCTTATGTAACCAACCTTGTAGGGCTGCGCACGCCGTCACACGGCCTACAGTTTGAGACTAGGTGAATTTGAAACTTGAGCGAATCTATTAATTCTCTTAGAAAAGGCGGACCTGTAGACCTATATATATTTTACCAATGTAAATATGTACATTTTATATGGCATATGGCATGAAGCTGAGCACAATAGCTTTTTTCGAGGCCTTAAGAAAGATACAAGCAGGCGCAATGGGAAGGATTTATTCTGAGGGCTCTAATGTTAGACCGCCCTTTTTGGTTTAGTCAAGGCTATTTTTGTTTCTGCTCATGTGGACTATTTTCAGTTCTCGTGACCCTGCATTTCATTTTAGTGTGCTGCAGAAAGTTGCACATGGTCTCTAGTGGACGTTGAAGCTGGATGAAGCTTCAGCGAACCGGTCCTGTGTCAAGACTCGGGTCCCGCCAGGGTCGCCGAGGCTCTGCCAACCGCTGCCGGGCCTTCCCAGTACAGCTACCGGGCCCTACCAGTACCGCTCCAGGTTTCGCCACCCTTTACCGCCCTAGATAGTAGTATTTAGTCTTACTCCATGTCACTCTGTTTACAGCTCTCTAAGTAATATCTTAATTAATATAATATCCTGTTTCTAAATCCAGTCCCGTGCCGTAATATTACGTTACTTTAAAAAGACTTATAATATACTATTCTAAGCTTCACGCACTATAAATCTCTTAAAAATACTAACTAATAATACCGACACCGTTATATAACTTATCGCGTTAGTGACTAGTCTTATAATCATTATTTAAGCTTAAATAGAGGTATAGTCAGCCTCTAACGCGCAGATAATAAATCTTATAAATTTAGTATAATCTTTTTAAGCTTAGATAAGTTCGCTGGGCGCTATAGAAGCTTAGAATTTAAGTATTAAAATATCTTTGTTCCTTCCGCTAGTTATAAAGGACTCCGATTAAATAATAAACCCTATTGTGTCCACTAGTGCTTAAAAAACGCGTCTATTAATTAAATACCCCGATCTAGAGATATTTATTAGTAATAAAGATAAGCTTGATTCGTTTATTATATAGCTTAAGATTAAATTTTTAATAAATCGTGATTAGTACCCTAATAAACCTGAATATATCGCCTATATTATTAATTAGCTGGGTGGGAACGCACTAAAGCAGATAACCCCTTTTATTAGAGTAGATAATCTAAATAGTTTAGAAAAACTACCTACGCTTATTACTATTATTAAGATACTTTAGCGAGCTTATAAGATTACTAATTATTATATTAAAGCTATTTATAAATTATAGATCTTAAGATAAAAGAATCGAGAATTTATTATTTATTATGCTAAGTTTAAACGCTATATAACTGACTATGACTATAGTAATTAAAAAAAGATTAATTATCTTTTAGAAGGACTTAGTAAAGAACTTCTTATTTTATTAAAAAACTAATTAACTATTTTAAGCGAATTTAGTAATCTTATATCCTTATTAACCCGTCTTAATACTATATATCGTTATTTCTCTAGACTATAATCCATTAATCAAGCTTCTCGACCTCCTTGTGCGCAATCCGTTACTCTGAACCAAGTATCACGGATTTAGCCTAGCTATCCCGGACCAAGGATATAACCACGAGTCTCCTTAACTAATCCTGTTAGTATATTAATAACTAAGCCTTTAAATGCCTCAGCAGCCTCTATAGAAGATCTTATAAAACTTAACGCTATTAAATAAATAGAACGCGAACGGCGCTATCTACTTAATCTCTATTTTTATTACAGGGATATAAATCATAAAGTAAATAAATATCCGAAAAGAAAAGTCCTAAATACGTGTCTTTATATTAATATAACTACTAACTCGATCCCTGCGGATGTCTCTAAATCTTGTAAAAAAACTATAAAATTCTCTAAATCGGAAAACTAATATCCCCTAACTAAAGTTACTATTAGAGAGAATTAGGAAAAGAATTTTAGCTTTAGAAAAACTAACACGATAAATTATTACTATAGGAAGATAAAACTAATTAATACTATCTTATCTTACCTTGCATGCTAGATAAGATAGTTATTAGATTAATAATTAATTATAAAATTACTAGTTATTCCTTTATTAATAAATCCTTTACGCAGAACCACTTTATAAAACTAATCCCGTTATATTAGTCTCGGGATATCCAAGTATTTAATAGCTTATCTCCTGCCGCTAAGGCCGTTACCCATATAGCCTAGAACTATCTATCTATAGAATTATACTTTAAAACTATCTTCTTCTTTATTACTAAGCTCAGCGGGCTCCCGGTAATCCTAAGGATTCCTTAACTTTAAAAATATAATTTAGTTATTAATTAGCCTTTAAACCGTATCATCTTTAGCTCTAATTATTATTATAGTTATTATCTCTATTACCGATAATCGTTTTCAATTTAAGGATTTATATCTAAAAACTATAAAACTAATTCCAAACTTTTAGTAATATCTTCCTATCCATAGTCACAGTCATAGTTATATTTACTAGTCCTGATATCAATACTGGGTTAGTCCAGTGGTTTAAATATTCTAAGACCAGGTCAGTCTGGTAGTCCACAGTCAAGTCCATAGTTAAGTCTATAGTCAAGTCCATAGTTAAGTCTATAGTTAAGTCCACAGTCAAGTTTATAGTTAAATCTATAGTTAAGTCTATAGTTAAGTCCACAGTTAAATCCATAATTAAGCCTATAGTTATACTTATAACTAAGTTTATAATCCTTTATGCCGCTTTAAATTAGTCTTATTAATAAAACAGCTCTGCATCTTCTTACATAAAAAAAGGACTATATTATTAGTAAATTTACCATAACAGACGTTAAAAAGGCGATTATAATACTCCGAAATAAATCAACCACAGATCCAGCTACTATTATTCCCCCCGAATACTATAAATACCTTAAGATTTTTAAGTAAGAGCTTACAGATAAGCTTCCCGTTTATAGATCTTATAATTATCAAATAGAGCTACTTCCAGATACTTAACTCCCGAATCATGGACTGCGATCTATAAGTTATAAAGAATTAATAGTTTTAAAAAAATAATTAGACCAGAATCTAAAAAAAGGATTTATTTAACCTAGCTTATCAGCGGCTACTGCCCCTATTATATTCATATAAAAACTAGGAAAGGGGTTACGCTTTTATATTAACTATCAAGATCTTAACGCTGTTACTGTTAAGAACCGCTACCTAATCCCGCTTATTAAGAAAATACTTGCCTTAATCTCCCGTGCTAAGATATTTACTAAGTTTAATATTATTACTACTTTTAATCGACTACGGATTACTAAGGGCCATAAATCACTAACTATATTTAAAACCTAATAAAGTCTATTTAAGTCTTTAGTTATGCTCTTTAGACTTATAAATACTCCCGCATCATGGTAAATATTTATTAATAATATATTATAACCCTATCTTAATCAATTCTACATCGCTTATATTAATAATATTCTAATTTATAGTAGATCTCTTAAGAAACACCGAGAATATATTTAGAAAGTTCTTGCTAAATTAAGAGAATACGGAATTTAGATTAATATTAATAAATACGAGTTTTATATAACTAAGATAAAGTACTTAGGACTGATTATCTCTAATAGGGATATTAGAATAGATTTAAAAAAGATTATTACTATTTTATAATAAGAAGCTCCTCGGAATGTTAAAGATATTTAAGAATTTTTAGATTTTATAAACTTTTATCAACGATTTATTTTCAGATTTTTCTAACTTATTAGACCTCTTATTCGGCTTATAAAAAAAGATACGAAATTTAATTAGACGCCAGATTATAAGAAAGCTTTTAATAATCTAAAAGAAGCCTTTACTACCGCTCCGATACTAAAAGCGTTTAAATAGAATAAAGTTTATTATATTAAATATAATATCTCTAACTATATCTTAAAGGGGGTCCTCTCGTAGTTAGATAATAAAAAGAAACTTTAACCAGTTACGTTCTTCTCTAAAACCCACAGCCTAGCCGAGTATAATTATAAAATCTATAATAAGAAACTTATAGTAATTATTAAAGTATTTTAAGAATAATAACCGGAGCTTAAGAGCTCTCTCTACCTGATTTAGATTATTACAGATTATTATAATCTTAAGTACTTCATAACTACTAAACAACTTAACTAATAACAGGCCCGCTAGGCTAAGTTCCTATCTTACTTCTAATTTAAGCTTATATATCGACCCGGAAGGCTTAGGAAAAAGCCTAATATTCTAACTAAATATTCTTAAGACCGTCTAAGCTCCTGCGATGATCCTCGTATATAATATTAGAATTAGACTATTATCTAATCTAAGTATCTAGAGTGGCTGTATATTAATACTAACTCGGTTATTAAAAAAAGAAATAAGACGATAAAATTCGAAGATAATAGTCTTACTAATATTTCCGACTATGACGAGATATAATTTATAGATAAACCAGATCTTATAAATATAGATTTAAAGAATGAAATTAATTATACTAATTTAGAAGATCTATTTAGAAAGAGCTATAAATATAATCCTTTCCCTACGGAAGTCCTGTAGATACTATATATTAGATAATAAAAAAACCGGCGAATATTATTAGCTAACTATAAAGATAGAGAGAGGATACTTTTTTATTAAAAAAAATAATATATATCTAACTATAAGAAATTATAGACGAAGCTTCTACGCTATTATTATAATTCACTATTAGCGGGCTATCTAGGCTATAAGAAAATCTATTACCTTCTATCCCGTAACTACTATTAGCCCCGGATAACTAGCACTATCGAGCGTTATACACGGAATTACTATACCTATATACGTACTAAGTACTCTTACTCTTCTTACTATAGCCTATTATCATCCCTTCTTATCCTAAATTATTGTTAACGTTATATTATTATTAATTTTATTATAAAACTATCTCTAAGTAATAGGTTCGACTCTATTATAGTGGTAGTAGATCGACTAACTAAATAATAATATTTTATTTCCTGTAATAAAACTATTACTATAAAAGAAGCTGCGGAACTATTCCTATGTTATATCTAAAGATATTATAGCCTCCCGGATCAGGTGGTTTCTGATTATAGCGGCTAATTTAACTTAATATTTTAAAAAAATCTTTATAAACTACTAAAGATTAAGGCCTATATATTAATATTATATTATCCGGAAACTAATGGGCAGACGGAGAGATTTAATAAAATTTTAAAAATATATCTTTAAGTTTACTATAATTATTTATAAAATAATTAAGAAAAATAACTCTCTTTTACTAAATTCGCTTATAATAATCAAGACTTGGAGATAATTAGGATATCTTTTTTCTTTATTAATTATAGTTTTTATCCCTAGATAGGTCTGGATAGGCTGCGGCAAATCCGCATCCGCGGACTTGACTTTGAATCCGCATCCGTAACCCTGCGGATGCGGATATCACTTTAATATCCGCATCTAACTATCAGATATCTACGGATATCCGTATCCGCCTGCGGATATCCGCGAAATCTAATAACTATTCGGCCTAGTATAAAATTCGCTAGTTTAATCTATTTTAGTATCTTTATATAGCTAACTAAGTAATCTTTTCCTGTAGATTATAGATATATTAATATATAAATTTATTAGTGGGTCTAATATATTTAAACCTATCAGAATCTACTAGAATCTATTAGACCTATTAAATATACATTATACCCAAGTATTACCTAAGTGTAAAAGGTATCTAGAATTGTAGATACTAGATATTCCCCGTTCCTCCTGCCTTCTATATAGTTAAAAAAATTAATATAACTTTATAGAATTGTGGTGAGATTTACTCTAAAGATTAGATTAGGCGTTATTCTAAATCCGCTATTTTTTTAGAACGTAACTTAACGATTTATAATCCTTGTAAGGAGAAGACTATATATATAGGATCTAATAATTTAATATTCTTACTAAAGATCCCGGGTGGTAAGATTTATTCTAAAAATTAAATAATTAGATTAGATATTATTCTAAATCTTCCTTAGAATTAAAAAGATGCATTAATCTAAAGTAGTTAGTAGACCCGGATTTACTTTAATAGTTCGACTAGTTATCTAAGATCTAGTCCTGTAGAGTATAGACTATTTTAATAAGATTATAAGAATAAACGTTTTTAGGATAAAGAAGCTGCGTGTTTAGGAATAGGCCTTAAGTCTTCTTAAGAACCTATTAGATACCGATTACTAAATCAAGGCTTGGTATTTATCTAGGCCTTTATCCTAATTCCTGGTTAGTTCTTACTAAAGCCTAGGAATAGAATTAATAATATTAGATATACTAGAATTTATATAGGCGGTCAGAGTTTTATAATCTAGCTTCGATCTTAAGAGCTTGAACTGGATTAAAGTCCCTAGAAAAGTTCTAAAAATTCTCTATAAATTAGTATATCTTTATCTACTAGTCTTATAGAACGCTAGCTATTATTTAAATTAGATTATTAATACTCTGTTTCCGCTCGTGTTATATATCTTACAGATTTAGCTAATATTATATAGACGTTATATTAATGGGCTGTTCGCTATTTATTTAATATTATAAAAAATTTATATAAATTAATATATCTTCGTCTATTAGTCTTATAGGATACTAGCTATTACTTAAGTTAGACTATTAATATTCTATTTCTACTTACGTTGTATGTCTCATAGATTCCTAATAGAAATTCTATATTAGTATAATATTCTAAGGAAAGAGGAAACTATTATTAACTTACTAGTAATATACTAAAGTATCAATGTTATCGTTATCTTTTTTAATAAATTAGATATTTAGATACTGAGCCATCTTTTTTAATAAGTTAGAGAGTTAGATACTAAGTAATTTTATAGTATCTTATTAACTATATAGGGTTATCCATGCTATACTATTCTAATAACCATTCTATCTTAATTTAGTTTCGAAGGAGTAGCTAAATAAATAAAAAAAATAAATAGAATACTATCCTAGATCTGTTAAACGGGGCTCTATAAAAAGAAAAATAAAGTATAGAAGATAGATAGGATATTATTTTATATCTATTATATAGGAGCCAGGGCTCTATAAAAAAAGAGATAAAGTATAGAACATAGACAGAATACTGTCCTATATTTATTATATAGGATTCTATAAGAAGAGAAATATGAAGGAAGAAGAAAGAAGAAGAGAAAGAAAAGAAGAAAAGAAGATTATATATAAATCTAGTCCTATTATACTTTACTCTATCTATTATTCTTTCTTTATTTACTAAATTCCTATCTTTTTATTTCTATCTATTTCTATAACTTATATATTTATCTTTAGATTTATAGTTTTTAAGAACTTTCTAGAACTTTCTTATATCTCTTCACTTTTATAATTCTATAAATCTATGATTTATCTCTCTGGCTATTCTTTTTTAACTATCTATTAGGGTCTTAGAGATTATATAATCCAGATTATATGACTTATTAATCTTATAGCTATAGGATTAAATAATTTATTATCTTCTATAATCGAAGGAATAATAATATTAATAGTATTAGAAATGCGCAGAATAAGAAGAAGTACTATAATATATATATATTACTAGTGCTAATTCTACAGAAGAAGATTATAAAAAGATAAAACGCCTAATATACTATAATTAAATTAAATATTCCTAGATATAGAATCTTTAGAGCCTAGAAAAATGGGAAATATAATTTTATTAGTAGATTCTAATATAAAAATATACTAAAAATTTAGTATATTTATTAAAATTATTAGACTTAGTGACTCTAAATTTATTCTTATATAGATAGTAGTCGAATATCTAGCGGACCTAGCGGATATCCGCCGGATATTATATAATAATTAGCGGATATCCGCCAATTATCCGTATAGGAATAAATAAAAAATCTTCTAGTCTAATTAAAGATCTATCTAATAGTCGAGTATTCTCCTAATCCTTCTACTCTAGTTATTTCAGTAAGTATCTAAATACTGTTTTCTTTATTTTTCTACATATACTTTATGTCTTCCCCTCTTATCTTATTATACTTTAATCCTAGTATTTAGAAAGTTAATGCCTAGTATCTTAGTATAATAAATCTTTTATTAATCTAAATATTTTATAGTTAGACGATTTTCTTAACTTCTTAAGCTAAGTAGATTTTATAATAGCTTCCTTTTTTAAATATTCTCTCCTACCCGTACGATCTTATTTTACTATTTATATACTATAATCACTTCACTGTGTTAGCAAGTATCTCTAGAAATATTAGATCCTCTTTAACGAAGATATAATTAACTATAATATAGAGAGTTCTCGGAAGAATTTTATTAAGTAGTAGTTAAAAATAGAGTTTAATAAAAAAAAGAGTTTATAAAAGTTAATTTAATAGTAAGATAAGTAAAAGACTTTTAATATTTAGGATTATTTTAATTAAGTTATATATGAGAAGACTAGTAAGCCTAAGATAATATATAAATATTACTAGATTATTCTTATCTATCTAAGTTATTATTAGGCAGGGATATCTCTAATAAAGATATATTTAAAAAATACTATATATATAAAGTCTTCGGGCTTAAAGAAATAGGATATTAGTTAACTTTTATAAAATATAATTTATTATTTTTTTTCCGATCTAGATTCTCTAAATTAATATATTTTATTTATATTTTATATATCTTTAGCCGTACATATAAATATCTTCTTTATTTAATAAGTCTATTTTTTAATAAAACATTCTTAAATTTATAACAACTGCCCGACTCCTATTTTAGATTATTAAATATCTTAGTTTTTAAAATCTTCTTAATTATTTTTAGATCGCAGAATCAAAGCTTAAAATTCTTTTTATTTAGTTAATATAACGACTTTTTAATATATTAGTAGAAGACCAGCATCGAGAGATACTTAATAAATTACTAGATAGAAGCCGAATCTTAATTACGCTTAATTACTGAATATCTTTATTTAAATAAGTATTTATAATAATAACTAGCTATTTTATCGATTAAGATTAGTATTATTATAAAATATTACTTAGATTTAAATATTTTTACGGACCCCACTCTGGCAGTAATCTAAGTAATATTATTATTTAGATTCTATAATATTATAAGATTACTAACCGAGTATTATTAATCACGACTAATAATACTATAAATAATAATACTATAATAAATAATATTTAGAAGATAATCCAATCCCTTATTTAATCTAATATTTTAATCTTTTATATATTTTATATTATTTATATAATTCAGATCTACTTGTACGAGCTTCTTAGAAAGCTAAAGGCTATATTAGAGAATAATAAAACTAAATTAGAATAGTTAAATAAGTAAAATATTAATCTTTAGATAAAATATTCTACTTATTTAATTCTAAATACTTTAAAAAA
Source organism: Aspergillus bridgeri (assembly GCA_027569665.1). NCBI lineage: Eukaryota > Fungi > Ascomycota > Eurotiomycetes > Eurotiales > Aspergillaceae > Aspergillus > Aspergillus bridgeri. Next base: position 11,134 of record JAPDKQ010000160.1, on the reverse strand, counting down.
GATTTTTTTAATTCGATTCTTCTTTTCTAAATTTAATTAATTACTATTATAGGTCCGGAGGATTATAGTTTTTATTAATTTAAGTTTATAGCGCCGTGAAGTATTTCTAAAACTATAAAAAAAAAAAACTTAAGATTATTCTAATTTAAGATATACGCACATGCTGGAATTTAATCTTTTTAATACTTATCCGTGCGCGAAAACTTCGATCTTTTCTTAATAAGTATTATACTATAAATTAATATACTTAGTTTAGGCTTGATAATAAGGAATAGTGCTAGATTAAATATCTATTATTAATTACTAAGCCTTTTTTTAACTTTATTAATATCTTATTAAAGACTAGGAACTACATAATATAGTATATTTTTAATATCTATAATAGATTCTTTACCTACCTTAAAGAGGCTAAGAAGAAGTTAAGATATAAGTATATATACTAGAAGAGAAGTATGTTTTAGATACTTTAGTTTATTTAGAAAAAGCTCTCTAAATACTATAATAGAACCGATAATAGTGTATATAGTATAATCTATATATTAATAATAATTCTATACTTATTAAAGAAGCTACGATACTTTAATAATAAAGATTAGAGAGATAGTAAGATTAATTTTATAAAGTAGTATTAAGATATATTTTAAAATAAGTTTATAACTTATTAGAAATAAGCTCGGAAGGAAGTTTATTAACTAAATAGCTTAGAAATAATTAATAAAATAGAGAAAGAAGAGTTTATAATATTTTATAACTTATAATAAATTATACTTCTTACTAATAAATTTAATAGCCAGCAAGATAAGGTTATATAATATCTATTAAAAAATAAGTTATTTATTTATTTAATCTCTTTACTATATCTAATAGAGAAATAGGGTTTATTAAAGAAAATTTATATATTTATTAGAAAAAATATAAGCAGGAATTCCTAATACTTGCTAGAATTATATAAGATATTCTTTTAATTCCTGCTAGTAGAGTAGGAATAGAGTATTTATTTAATTATACTTATAATATCTGCTATTATCGCTATAGATAGCTAAAGCTAAAGATAATTAAAAGTCTAATATTCTATTATTTTTTATCTAAATTTAAGTTAAAACAGGCAGAGACCGAGATAATTAAGGAGTATCTATCATTTAATAAAACTATTATATTTAATTAGAACTATATATCTCCATAATTACTTAAATCTATGGAACCAATTAGTGATAGTGAAGAAGAATATTAAAAAGAGAATTAAGAAAAGAATTAAAAGAAGAATTAAGAGAAAGATTAAGAGAAGGATTAAGAGAAGAATTAAGAAAAGAATTAAGAGAAGAATTAAAAGAAGGATTAAGAGAAGAATTTAGTAATTTATTATTCCTTAAAGCGGCTTATAGTTAGTTTAGATCTAGAAAATAGTAGTCGGATAGGAAGGATTTAGAAGAAGCTATAACTATTAAATAGATTTAAGATAGGCACGCCATAGTATAATTATATATATTAGATAAAATGGTTGAATTATAAACTAATTTCTATATTATAAATATATAATTTATTTAATAATATATAATACTAGGAGTACAGAATATTATCTTAAAATTAGTATAAAATATACATATTAAATCAGATCACGAGATTTAGCATGTTTATACTATTTTTAAATCCGCCGGATATCCGCGGATATCTATATTTTTAAAATCTGTATCCGCATCTAATCCGCGCGGATGTAGATATCTAGAATCCTATTCATATCCGCAATCTGCGGAGCGGATGCGGAGCGGATACGGATTCTTGCGGATGCTGCCGCAGCCTAAGAGGGAGTAATATCAAGACTCGGGTCCCGCCAGGGTCGCCGAGGCTCTATCAACCGCTACCGGGCCTTCCCAGTACAGCTACCGGGCCCTACCAGTACCGTTCCAGGTTTCGCCACCCTTCACCGCCCCAGATAGTAATATTTAGTCTTGCTCCATGTCGCTCTGTTTACAGCTCTCCAAGCGACGTCTTAGTCAATATAGTGTCCTGTTTCTGAACCCAGTCCCGTGCCGTGACATCCTGGTGCAACCAACTTGGATGAGAATACATCCTACGGCATTTAAATAGGCCCCTGCTAATTATTACCTGTCTAAAAATGAGGGCTGTAAATGTACATCTCGCTTATTTTAGTAAAATAGCCATGTTGGGGTAATTGTGTGATGACCTTTCCGAGAGGTGACTAGGGAAATCGATCGGGAATAGGAATGGAGAAGAAGTGGGTAAAAATTGAGCTTTCTTGGGGCCGACTGATGTCATTTCTCTTAAACTTCCTCACACTTATCTCACTTCCCACTTCTCACTTCTCACGCTACCGTGGTTGATCACCTGATGCACGCCCCCACCTGATGCACGAATTTTACCTCAACGCCCACGTAGAAAATGAAGCCGTACAACCACGAATAATTTGATTTATATACAGATTTTTGAGCAGAGTAAAATATGTGTAGAATTAAAGCTATATAGCTCTTTTTTTAATCGCGAAAGCGCTGTGAAAGACAGATTTACCTACCTCTACAATTAAGCGTTAGAGGTACCTAGTCAAGAACCTCAACGCCTGCAGGAACGATATCAATCAATTTTTTCACTTTCGGAGTGCTAGAAGGCCTATTTTTACCTCGCTAAGCCGAATTAAAGTTATTTTAAAGCTATATATCTGCTTATTTAGCGAGCTAATCATCCTGCCTTTTATACTTCTTTTCCTCTACTGCACGAAGCTGTATTTCCTTATTTAAAGTATAAATTCGCTTACGTTCTTCAACTAAAAGCCTCTTATCTTCCTTCTCTTACTATTTACGAAATCTTTCCTCTTCTCATGAGGCCTTCGCAAGTATTAGAGCTTTATCTTTCTCCGCTTAAAGATCACGAGCTTGCTGAATCTTCTTAGAAAAGTAAAATACTACGAAACCGTCCTCAGGAGCTCGTAATTCAAAAAAAAGAGGCTTCCCTCGCTTGCGCTTCTTCTTCTCTAACTGTAAAGCTTCCTTAAGGCTTTAGCAGCGTGATTTTAAGATGATATTCTCCGTAGAGAGATGATATATTATAGAACTTAATTTTTTGGCCTTTTAATCGTATATATCAATAACTACATCCTTAAGAAGCCTCTGAATCTTTCTCTAATCCTCTGCAGTAAGTACTGAGCGAGATGAATCACTAGATAAAGGCTGACTATCGTCATTCCGATTAAATCGCGATAGGACGATATCAGGACTCCACGGCCAAACACCAACCGATTTCCACGAAGAAATAATATTCTTAGTAGATAAAGCGCGCTTCCATGACGGCCAAAAGAGGCGAAAAAAATCTCTTTTCGTAATATGACAGAGGCCTAAACTAGTATAAAAAAATCGCTCTAATTTATTACTGTACGCGATTGAGAGCGGCGAGAATATTCTAATATTAAGTAACTATAGCGAATGCGTAGAATGAGGCGGATATATCATTAAAAGAATCTTATTCACTTCGCAGTAGTTAAAGAACTTCATATTAACATATGATCCATGGCCATCAAGTATAAAAAGTCTCTAACGCCTTCTTATCTTTATCTTAGTCTCTCGATCGAATATATCACGCAATCACGCGTATCCCAGCTCATTATTCGTCCAGCCGGAAGGTGAAGATGTAAAGAAATATTTATATTAAAGAGCTTTAAAATCCTGCAGCCAGGAATCTTGAAGTTTTAAAGACACGGCTTAATAAATAAGACCTGGAGATAGCGAGGTCCTATCTGTATAAATATAGGCGATCGTAGTAATCCATTCGCGATTTCTATCTTAAAATTGTTATTTCATTCCATCTCGCTCAAAGACTTTCTTTGAAAAGATTCTTTTACCTTTAGCAAGAACGCTGATTAAGAAGCCTTTTTCATCCATATTATAGATATCTTCCGGCTGTATGTCATATTTATCGATTTTACGAGCTAAAAGCTTAAAGTATAAAGCGTATTTCCATGCTGAATCGGCTCGCTTTCTAGATAAATCAATTCCAGTTATATAACACGATATAAGATCGTTACTATATTACTACAGAAAGCGGCCCGGTCACTGTTTTTTAGGTCGATTTCCATTAATTTTATAGGTGAGATTTCGCAGCATTTCATACGAAATATAAAGGCCTCGCTCGCTTAATTTATTAATATTTAAAATAAGCACTTTCGCCTGTTAATCGTTGAGTAATCGCTGATTTTGATATTAATTATCTTTTAAATAAGTTATACTACGAAAACATCGAGATAGCGTTAAGCGGTCAATTCCATATTTTTTTGCTATAAAAGTCAACGTAGGCCGTTCTTCAGGTGTTAGCGATTTTAACTCTACAATTACTTCATCAATTAGAGCCATATTCGTGGAGATATTAAGAGTTGAAAATCGTGAAAATATCAGTGTGTAATTGATTTTCGTGCATCAGGTGGGGGCGTGCATCAGGTGATCAACCACGGTTAGACCTCGGCAGAGTCCAAACCCGCCCATGTCCAAACCCGTCCAAACCCGTCCACGGACGGGTTTGGGTACCCCATAGATTATCCATGGGCGGGCAGATCAAGGGGGTGTCCGCCCACTGTCCAAACCTGCCCGTCCAAACCCGTCCACGCGGGGCAGTCGTAAGATGCATAGAGTTATATAGTAATTTAGAGTATTTTAAGATATTTTAGTTATAAAAAGTCCAGATTATATTAGTTTAGAGTGATAAGAATTCTAAAAAGTAATAATTTTTATTTATTCTAACTTCTTAAGCCGCTTAGAAGGTCTAATTATTCTTCTTAATATATACTTTTGGCTAGTCCCCTCTGGTAATAGAAGAACTACCTTATTATTATTATTATTTTTATTATTATTTCTATTACTAGTTTTATTTTTTCTTCTAGTTTAAGTACTCAGTGGGGGTATCTATTAGCTAGATATCTTAATAGTTAGCTAAGTATTACTTAGATTAGATATAGATTCTTTCTCTTTAATATTACTAATCCTATCTACATAATCCTCTTCTTAATTAGTATTTAATTCTTTATACTTAGTCTTTTACTTATTTCTCGTCCTATCCTATTTCATATTCTCTAGATAAAGGTTAGTAAGTTTAAACTTAGTAGAATATATATATATTATTAGATCCTAAATACTTGTCGGCTTCAGTAATCCATGATAATAGTAACAGATATTCTATATAGAGTTAAAAAGACGCTCTACACCTATACCGATTACTAGGATAGAGAGAATATCGCGTGCCGTAGCTGCGAGTGCTGGTAAGAATAACTCTTATTTTTTCTAGAACTTAAACAGGTCCTCTTTTATTATTCTTAAGATATTCTAATATTAGCAGGATTAAAAAAGTATTAGAATAAGACTAATTATTCTTAAGATATCTCTTAATCTTATCTCCCTTACTCTTCTTACCCTTATCCCAGTCCAGTATTACCGAAAGTTTTAAGCTTATTCTAGGTATAGTTAAATAAGTTAGTAAATAAGGACGCTTTGATGCTCGGACTTGGTATAGTTAAATATAATTATAGAAACTATTCCGGTATTTTTTATACTATTTATACCTATTTTTAGACTATTTAGATCGAGAAAAGTAATTAAGCTTATATAATAGAATAAGGATTATACCAATTATATAAAAATAATCGTAGGCTTATATCATTCTTTTATAGTAATCTAATAGTTTCTATTTTCCTGTCTTAAGAGCTTGCTATATTATTTATTTCTAGCTTATCTTTTTCTATCTAAATTAGGCTAATAATCTCTCTAGATACTTAAATAAAGTATTATAGATCTAGAAGATATTATAAATAGTAATATCTTTAATTTCATAGAGGGCGGTAATAAAATTATAGAATAGTTAGATAATATAAAGAAGATAATTAATTTAATACTATTCCTCTTGATCTAAAAGAAGATAATTATATTTATTTTTATTATAGAAAAGATTATAAGTAAAACAGATCTATTTTACACGGTAAAATATTAAAAATATTAAATTCTAGCAAGTCTTTACGTTTTAGATTAGGACTAAGGCTGTATCTTCTAATTAAAGCTTCAAAAATGTGTCACGGCGTTAAGAACTAGTATTAATAAAGACTGTAAAGGTCCGGATCTTATAGATATATAAATAGTCTGAGTATTAAACAGCTAGTAAGAATATATCTTATTAAGAGTTAAGAGAATATTCTTATTTCTACCGGCCAGACGGGATTTAAACTCCCTCTTAGTAGACTTATTACTTAATTCTAGCTTTATATAAACCAGAAGACCTTTAAGGCTTAATTAAATTATATATATAATATATAGAACTCGGATGACTGGTATACTAGTTATCTTAGCTAGAATTTTAATTTTATTATTAAGATAATCTATCAAGGTTTAGTTATTTAAAGTGTTATTAGTAATAATTACTAAGATTCGATAGATGATATTATAGTCCTTAAGCCGCTTTAAAAGAACTAAGTATAGATTCTTTCTAGAATAAGTATCCTCTAGAGATTTAAAACCTAGTAGGAACTTTCTATAGTTCTAGTTCGGATTAATAAAATAACCAGTAATAGCCATAAAGGCCTGGGAAAATAGTGATATCTAGTAATTAAGTATAATTAAAAGCTTAGCTCCTTCGGGTAGTTATTTTAAGATTAATTACTATTTATCTTATCTAGTTTGGTATATTTACTGGTGAACTATTCTTATTAATAGGAATTAAAGAGGCTTTAGTAATACTTACGCCCGCTGAAGAAGCTTCTAAAAAAGAGGATTCTTTATAATAAGATATAATAGTTAAAGACTAGTAATAAAATCTAATAGATTCTCTATTTAAGTCTTTTTATTAAATTATACTGATGCTGATCGCTAGAAGGAAGGGTAAAATTATCTTTAATATATATATTAATTAAAGAAATCAAACTAGATTAAAAGATTTACTTATCGTTTAAATAGCTCTTTAAGACTACTAGTCTTAGTAGTCTAGATAGTAAGCTTCTAGTACTTAATCTCTTTTAAATATTATATTATTAGAATTATCCCATATCCTTTACAATTTAGATAGTTAAAGAACTATCCACACTTCTTATATAATATACATGGATCACCGGTCTAGGCATATACAATTTAATAAAACGATTTTTATCTATCTAAATAATATTTTCTTATATTAAAGAACTAACTATTTTTCTTAGAAAACGCACTTCTATAGAATATTATAAGCTACTATTTAATAAAGTCGTCTTTATTTATTTTAGTATAGAGAATCTAGTCTTTAATTATCTTCGTGCAGAACGATGGCCGAGATAATTACTAATAATTAATTAGAGAAATTAATATAAAAGCTATTAGTTAATTATTAAGAGGTTCTAGATCTAGGACAGGATTAATTAAATCATTATAGAATAATAAGAAATATTCCTAAGATTAGGGTACTATTTTAGATAATAGCTAAAAAAATAGCTAGTATTAATCGCACAGGAATAGAAGAGTAGGAATAATATATAAAGAAGAGTATTAATAGAGATAAGATATAGCGAGTTATAAGTAAGTATCTATTTATATATTAGATAGGGATATAGATCTTATAGATAGCGAGTGATATATTATAAATAGATAGTTTTAGCTAGAAATCCGGGCGTTATAATTAGTTATAATATACTATTTCTAAATAGGTAAGATTAGATATATCTAAATCTATCTATTAATCCTAAAAATTTATTTAAGTCTAATCTTCCGAGAGTAAGCTTCCTCTTTTAAAAAAAATTTTATTCTTTTATTCTCTAGTTAGAAACCTTAGGCACTATTCTATGGAATAATAAAAAGAACTATAGAAATAAGATAAATGCTATTTACTTAAAATTTTATTATAAGATAGTATATTTCTTATAATTTCTTAGTTAGATCTAAGACTTAATATAATATTTTATATAAAATTAAGAGATAATTATTAAGAAAAAGAATTACAGGAGAAATAGTCTCTAGAAGATATACTAGTAAGGTTATTAATATAAAATATATATTTTTAAGTTTAACTCTGTTAAAATAGTATTCTTATATAAAACCCACGAACTTATATAGTAATAAGGCTAATTTATATATCTATTAGAACTTTCTAGTAAGAATTATCAAGAATATATTATGATTTTATTATATTTTCTTTAGTAAGATAGTTTTCCTCTAGTCTAGTTATATAGTAACTAGAACGAAGATAAATAATAGTTTTTTATTCTGCTAAATCATAGAATTTATGCCCGATTTTATACAAGAATGGGCGGGTTTAGGCAGGTTTGGTACTTAGCGTGTGCGGGCTGGACTGGGCGGGACTTAGCGTAGTTGGACTTTGGACATTGAAGGGGTGCCCATGGACGGGTCATGGACACCCTTTGGGTGTCCATGGACGGACTCTGCCGAGGTCTAGCTTCGGAAAGTATGAAGAAAGCGTTCAATTCCTAACTAATAGAGAAAATAAACTGGTTCTTTGCATTTGCATAACAGCATGGGAAAACCCACTATGGGTGGGATAAAAACCATACCAAGAACCGGGGACTCTTAAAAGAAGAGGCATTTGTCGGCAACTAGCAAAACAAGGTAGGTTAAGATATATAAAAACAAGCCAGACACAAATTGTACGTTGGTTTTCAAACGCTGGAGAACTGGATATCTTGGTTCCCTCCTTTTATAAGCGTGTCTAAATAAATTGTTAAAGAGTTGTGTGATTGGGCACATTTGTCATGACATTACCATTAATTGGAGAATATACCACCAAGGGCATCAATGGCGGTACCCGAGCGTGTTGTAAACCCCTTGAGAACACCGCTTCCCTCGGTTTGCTCCTTTTCAGCATCTCCTGGTTTGCCAAGGGTAATGAAATCAGGATGCCTCGTCGTTCTAAATTTCAATCCAGTATCAAATCCCTTAGGAATCTCAGGGCAACCTTTGGTATTTCCAAGGATGAACATATCGGTCACATCCTCGCCTTTTTGAAATTCATATTGTTCATGAACGCCTTCCAGTGTTCCCAGTGTAGCCGGGAGCAACTGGGAGTTCTCAAAAGTGAGTCGGAGGCCCTCTAGCACTGGTTTATCCCCTAGGTACCCGACCCATGTTTCAAGTTTATCCAGACGGTCCCCCGCCTCGACGGTGCTCTCTTCGCCACCTTTACCAGGCCATGGTGGGTTAATGTAGTCGTTTCTCATCTTGCGAAATATAAGATGATATTAAAGACAAATATGTTCCTGGGAAAGTTGTACGATGAAGTAATAAGGGTGGAATTATTTAAATAATAGAAATATGGTAAGTGAACAAAAGGGTTGACAGCATGTATCATCTCTATATTTATATATTTTTACTACGCATTATAGGAATAATTTAACCGTGGAACACCTTTGACGTGTACGAAATAGAGCTATAAATCATGACGTTAAATGCGCACTAGCATCCTTTCCGTTTGCGGAATATTTCTGGCTAAGGCTATACTAACCCTTTTTAGACAAAAGGCCTTGGAGGACATCCATGGTCGTCTGCATTGAGTTGGCAACACTGTACTGCTCTGGCGGGATTTTTCTCCATCCTCAGTTTTCGCCCTCTATCACGTAAATGCGGGAGCAAAATCCTGGCTTTCTTTTCCTTATTTTCAGAGTACTTGTACTGCCTTTATTCTAAGACTAGCACCAATATGTAAGCACTGGTCACCTTGGCCGGCCAAGATTCGGAGAACCTGCCTTGGCAGTTGCGTAACAGGAATACGCTGATCACTGATGTGGAAAGCTATGGGTGCATAGCTCCCTGACTGGCCTGGACACCTATATACAACACTGACTACTTTAGTTTAAAAAATGCAGCGACTAGTCAAATTAGTCAACATCACCCTTATCAGCCAAACGAGCAGCCCTAGTACTTCTGCATGAGGGACGCTCTCCCCGTCGATTTTGTAAACTTAGCTCCTATGACATACAAGACACTACGTTTACTTCCGTGATGTAGAACCATACTTTCTATTTAATTAGGTTGACTACAAAGTCTAGAACAGTCAGTCCTTATCGTGAGGAATTTTGACGGAAGATGTGCTGTTGTTAAGGTTTTAACTGACGTGAGCTTGTTAATAAGCTTTTACATGACCCCACTACTCCAGTTAGCTGCAAACGGAACGAACCTTACCAGTAGAATAAGCTCAAAGCTTCAACAGGCATCAACCAGGACATTTGGATATGGTATGCTGAGTAATCTCTCCCACACTCAGACACATTGACGGATATGGCATGCTGCGTAACGTAACAGCTCTAGTTCCAGTTCTATTATTATAAATGACACCCTTGACTTTCTCCCATATCTGACAAGGATGATGATATAGTATTGTGCGCCCTAGGTTTACGAAAACGTCGAACCTTGGTCTTCAGACCATTTAGGATAAATTGGTATACGTCATGATCCTATCTATCCTTCAGGTTCTGGCATCATTGTTACGTTTGAACTTTCATCTGACTAGGACACGCCTCCATGGGGAAGAGAAAATCGACCACGCAAGCTTACCTTCCGCCATCCTTGCAGGAGCAGAAAATGGCTCTTGTCGTCATCACCTGACGCGTTTAGTAAGTAGTCATGAGCAGTGTCACCCCGAGTAAGACTGATTAAATCGCACTCACTGGTGAACTGTTCGCAGTCAATATTCTAGACCTATAGAAAAGGTTAGTATATCTTGTCAATCCAGTAGATACAACAGCTCACCATGAAATTTGAACCTGACCATCAGCTCCACAGCTATTTTAACGAAAATTTCGCACCCTTTCTAGGTACTAGCGGGCTTACGGAAGTTCTCGCTATAGGTCCAACCCCCAGTAGAGAGTAGAATTTCTTACTTTTCTGGGCGTGCTGCAATTTACCTGCATATCGAGTGATCTTCTCCGCATCTGTAGGACCGAAGTAGCCTTACTCCAGTTAAGAGTGGTCGGATGTTGGAGTTGTAAGTAGTAACATACATTGTTCCATCGGCTTTAAGTTGGCAAAAGCGTAACATGTATGGATCAACTTTAGACTTCCGCATAACCCAACTTGGGTCGAAGATCTCGACCCAAAACCCAACCCAGCCTGGGTCCGGGTTGAACTTCTCTAACCCGGACCCAACCCGGACCCAATGTTGGGGCCCCAATAAAACC